>QKWP01001581.1:11185-37233 GCA_003550325.1 Gigaspora rosea
TTTTATTTTTTTTTTACCCGGTGATTTGGGATGAAATTTTTGTAACGTGGTCAAAACACTATATAATTGTTAAAGATCTGTTAATCGTTATATATTGTTTTAAATAATTCCGATTATAATCGATTTGTAGATATTTAACAATTTAATATAGAAAATGATATATATTAATTTTTAGCCAGTTAATCGATAGATATTGTTATTTTTTAATCGATATAAAATGATTAACTGTTATATATCGATCAATATCTATATATAAAATTTTCTGATGTACACAGATTTGCAAATTAACTGTATACAAATGCCCCATGTTTATTTAAAAAAATTCTAAAAATAATCTATTCTAGCAGAATTGTAGCTTAGACTAAAAGCAACAAATCTGAAGACAAAATTTTTTAAACTCATTAGTTTGTAAATTACATTATATACATTTTTATATTTATATACAAAAAGTGGATATTTTTTGTTGTTTGGTACTAAATATATATATATTTGATTTCTGGCTTCATAATTTGCATAATTTTATATACTTAACAGAAATTTAAATTCCTTAATGTACAGTAACTATATAGTAACTGTATAGTCATATGGACAGATTTGACACATTTTCATTAGTATAATATTTTCAAATTGCATATTAATTTTGTAATTATCTTGAATTTAAATCAATTAAGTTCTTAGTTTGGTTTATTTTGGAAAGTGCACTCCAGTTGTTCTCTGATCTAAAAAAAAAAATAAATATGAATCTGGGCCAAATTTACTATTTTTTTTATCATGCTAGTAATAATATAATTTTGTCACATTCAAATAATCATTATAAAATTATACAAATTTCTATAATTCTCTAAATTTTACTAATTGAAACTAAATTTTTGCTCTAAGTAAACTTGTTTAGCACCAAAAAAATACAACATATTGGTATATTTTATAGTAACTATATAGTTACTATGCAGTTACCATGTATAAGTTTTTGTAAAAAATTTTATCCAATGATAACAAAAACTTGCAGAATCTGTAGTTTGCTGTAATTAGCAAAATGTATGTGTTTTACTATAATTTGCTTCGATTTGCAAAAATATTTTCAAGTATATTAAAAGCTTTAGTGACATTTTTTTAAAATATTACAATATTTATTTATTTCAGAATGTAATAAATTACCAGGCCTACTAAAAAATCAAATTAAAATTAAAATCCAATTAATAATAAATTAATTGCAATTTTCTTTTTTTATATTGCATAGAGCACTACATGCAGTACTGATTTTTAATATATAACTTAATTATATAAAACTGTAATTAATTGACCAAATGTGGCTGTGCCACCAATCAATTAATTGAGTTCAAAAAATTGCAATTAATGTCACTGCAATCAATTATTTGGCAGGCCTGAAATTACTATAAAATAGTAGTTTGTTTAGCAAAGCAGAATAAATTGAATAATTTATAATAGTATATTATTTTTTTACAATATATTGTATAATATTATAAAGCTAAAGCGGTAGTTTGGACCAGTATTACAAAATGTCAAATTTTTTCAATCGATTAGTTGATAAATTATTTTATTCAACTATCAATGAATTGATTAATCAATTAGTTAACCGATTGATTAATTGATTAATCAATTGGTCAACTAATTGATTAATCAATTAATTGATTAGTTGACCAATTGATTAAATGGTTAATCAATTATTGGACCAATTAATGTGGTTTGCAAAAATATGTGAAAAAAGAAATCAATTCTGATTTCCAATTTCTTTAACATTTTTTTTAGACTTTTAAATTGCACTTTCATCAATTTATAATATATTTGACTGAACATTTTCGTAGAAATGCTATAAAAGTTGTAGATTCATTATCTTGTAACATAACTTTTGTAAGAATATTATTTGCACATTCATCATTTTGCAAAGAATTTCTTTTTTAGGCCAATAAAATTTGCTATTTACTACTGTATGAGTGAAAAGAAATTTAAGAGTTGTACCAAATTCAATCTTATAAGAATTATTACATAATTCTAGTAAATTAATTTGTTTATTACTGAAAGCAGTGATGTACATTGACAGTCGTGGACATGAGTTTGGACAGTTTTGGACATTTTTAAGCAAAAAAAAAAAAAAATTGAAATTACTTAAAATTTTATTATGATAACATGATTTAAAATTAAGTAAAAAAGATTTATCATTAAATTTTACATATAATTGTATAATTTTTAATAATTTATTATAAGATGTATAGACACTATGGACACTATGGATATGGACGTGGACATGGGGTATGGACATAGTAAACATGGCATCACTGACTGAAAGAATCATGAATTAAATGTTAAAGTTGCACTAAAAGATATTTTGTACATCAAAGCATGTTCCGGGATATAATGTCATCAAAGTAATATTAAAGAAATCGGAAATCAGAAATCAGAATCATCGATTTCTTTTTTGATGATCTGCAAATTTCTTATTTGACCAATTGATTAATTGATTGCTCGACCTTTTAGAGTTCATGATCAAAAAAATACTTGAAATTTATCAATTCTAATTTCCAAAATATACAGTATTACACGAATAGGCGCTAACATAAAAAGCTAACCATATTTTATATCATTTATGATTAGCAAACCTAGTTTTCTAGAAGTGAAGATGTTTTCGATATGTTCAACTCGATTTATATAAGATGCTAACGGATTTACCAGATAAGAATTTCAATATTCAAAATACCGAATAGTCAAAATCTCGACTATCATAAATCCCAAAGGTTAAGATTTCGACTAAGACAGAATTTCGACAAAATCCTGACAGTTTATTTGGAATACTGACTATTTTGGAATCTTAAACTGTCGAGATTTTGTCTTAGTTGAGATCTTGACCTTTGGGATTTTTGATAGTCAGAATTTTGACTATTCGGGATTTTGATTCTAAACTGTCAGGATCCTATCTTAGTCAGGATCTTGACTTGTCTGTATTCTATCCTAGTCGGGATTGGATTATGTACTGTCAGGATTTTCTGGTAAATCCGATGCTAATACCTGAACAGTTAGCAATTTTTCAAACTGATAAACTTTCTAAATTTTAACTAATTGGTTAACCAATTGATTAATCAATTGATCAACAAATCAATTAATCAATTGGAGGTGAGTCAGTAGAAACACACCATATTTTTTTAATGAAATTTTTTTGAATCTTCAAAAAAAATAACTTAGCAAAAACTTAATCAAATTTAGCAAAAATTTTTTTTAAATAAATTCTACATGTTTTTAGAATTGATTTTAAAAAATTTTTATTAAATTTATTAAGTTGTTGTTGAGTTATTCTTGTTTAAAGTTTTAAAAAAATTTACTTAGAAAAAATATGACGCGTTTTCTACTGACTCACCCCAATTGGTCAATTAATCGATTAATCATTAATCAACTAAACGACTAATCAATTGAACAACTAATCGATTAATCGATTAGTCAATTAATCAACTAATTGATTGAACAACTAATCGATTAATCGATTAATCAACTAATCGATTAATCGATTAGTCAACTAATCAATTAATTGATTAGCCAACCAATTGACTAATCGATAAAGTTGGCTTTAAAAAATGGAATCGATTAGTTGTCAACTTTTTAACTAATCGATTTTTCAACTTTCGATTTGTATCACTAGTTTTGACCTGACAACAAACGCTTTTCTAACGATTGTAAAACATTAATAGCCTGATGAATCTTAATGCAACACTTTTTTAAAAAAAAATCTCAAGTTTTTTTGTTAGATAAATTTTTAGAATTTATGTACAGATAAGTAACTTAATTGAACCTGTGCTTTTACTATTAATAAGTAGTAAATCAAATAATCTACAGATATAACGCATCTGCGTTGCGTAAAGAATAACAAATCACATATCACGAGAAATAATCGAAAAATTTTTTTAAAGAAATAATCAAAGTTTTTTTTTTAAAGAAAATAATCAAAAGTTTTTTTTTTTAAAGAAAATAATCAAAGTTTTTTTTTTTAAAGAAATAATCAAAGTTTTTTTTTTAAAGAAATAATCAAAGTTTTTTTTAAAGAAATAAAGTTTTTTTTTAAAAAAAAATAATCGAATCAAAAAAATTTTTAAAATAAAAAAAAAAATAATCGAAAAAATTTTTTTTAAAGAAAACATCGAAGTTTATATATTTCAACTGATTAAAATTTATTTATTCAACTTATTAAAATTTATTTAATCATCGTTGCAAGTTCTAAGTTAAATTTTACATGCATTTATGTTCAATACACATATAAAGCTTTAAATTTGAATTTAAGCTACAGTACTGTCCACTGCAAGTTTTTGGAAGCTTTTTTGCTCGTTCGGAATGTTCTGAATCTTTGATATCATCTGCCACTTTTTGAATAGGTTTAAAGTTCGATTCAATACTTTGAAGGCCGTTTTTTTTTTGTTTGGGAATATTATTAGACTTTTCAAGGCAATCAAGTACCCAAAATATAAAATTAATAAATATATATTTAAACACGGAAATACAATGATAAAGATAATTTTTTTATACCTCATGAAGAGTTTAAAATTTCAGCTTCGAGTTCACTATCTTAAATGCTTGATTCCTCATATTTATATTTTGAGTTTCTGAATTTGCGGATCAATTGTTAAACTGCCTTGTGTGTAATTAATTAAGGTTGATGTTGAATATTTTTTCATAAAATTCTTTAACTTCCGTAGTATGAAGTAGTTTTAATTTATTCCAATATTTTCTGTAGTAAACCATCACCTTTTTCGCAGATTTTTACGACCTTAAGTGCTAATAACTTGCAAAGCTTCATCCATGTCATTTATTTCTAATTAATTAACTATTTGGAAAATATCTACAGCTGTCTCAAGATCCATTTACATATTTCTTTCCCCTTAAACATCCATATGTTTTCATAGGGATGTTATCTAGTCCGGCTTGAACCAATAGATCGTAATCTGTCATAGGACCGGTCTGAATCGAAAAAAATTGGACCGCTTTAAGTCTTAAGACCAGACCAGTCTGGACCAGTCTGGACTAACAAAGGCTTAAGATTTGAGAACAGAATAGACCAGACCAGTCTGGACCAGTTTGAACTAAAAAATGCTTAACTTAAGATTTGAGACCATAATAGACCAGACCAGAACTAGACCGGACTGTTAATATCCCTAGTTTTCATAAACTATATTTGTTTAACTTTCGGATTTTATGGAATTTTTAAAAATTGATCCTCACATTTCCGTTTATTGCTTTCATTTACATGTTTTGTCATTCAAAACATGATTTATTATTATTTTGAAACGCAATATTTGATTTTGTAATTAGACAAGATGAACAAAGTTTTGTAAGATGTGAATGCTCCCATTTTAGAAAATATTACGATATTCAAATAAATGTTAACGTAAGTTGTTATTATTTTTTACATATCTGATATATTATTAATCAAATATTATTATCATTATTATATTATTAATAATTTTAAATGCAACTAATTTTGGTGGCGATTCTAGTTGGGTCTACAGATATCGAAAAAAATTTTTATCACAGATTTCGCAGGTCACTGAATACTAGCCATTTCTGGAGAATTTGTAAGGGTACCTTGACGATTATTTCCTTTTAGAGCTCATTGTTGTCCGACAATCAATTAATTTCCCATCAATTTAATTTTCCCTGCAGTTTTTCCATGCATTTTAATACATTAAAATTAACAGTAAGTACCAGTCACACGATTTGTCACATCTAAAATTTTAATCATATGATTATCGTACGTTACACAAATCGACGAATTACAGTTTTAAAATTTTTGCCTAAACCTTTAGTTGAAATACATATCGTTCCATATGACAAAATTATTCTTGAGGGTTTTCCGAATCGTATGGTACACGGATCGTACAAAATAAACCGTTCCCTATAAAATGCTACACCCTTGAAGGTGGGTAATTATTTTACATACTTTCGACGCATTCTTTCTGAGTTTGCAAATTTTTTACCTGTAAAGTGGTTCACTAGGTGCGCCATAAGAAGAGCTTTCGGCAAAATGCATCTTCGAAAGGCGGGTACATTAAGAACATACCGCGAAAAATCAAGAAAACTATTTTATAGTAAGTAGATCGCTCATTAATTCGTTGTAACTGATATATTTTAAACTATTCAACCTTATTAATACTTTCTATTATTCTATTCTTAACTAGTTCTATTTATTTGAGATAAGTTATTTAGGCTTATATTGTTTTGTTTATTTTGTTTTAACTAGTTGGAGGCATAATTGTTAGACGAAACTTAAGATATTAATCGGGCAGTTTTGAACGATTGATATCATAAAAATAGTTCATCTAACAATTCTAGTTAAGGTGTAAAAAATAACATACTGTACTTAAGCTTATAATATTTTTAATTTAGGACGATTTTTCTTTTATTTATTCATGTTAATTATGTGGGTCTGTTGCTAAGAAAATGGACGAATTTGATGAAAAAAAATTTACAAAAAATTGGGTTTCTTGTGAACTATTAATTAGAATTACATGGTTTTGGTACCATTCCGATTTGTCTTATTGAGACGAATTGAATGGTACCAAAATCATGTAATTCTGATTAATAGTTCACGAGAAACCCAATTTTTTGTAAATTCTTTTTTTTCATCAAATTCGTCCCTTTTTCTTGCAAAAAAATTGGGGTTCTCATGAACTATTAACCAGAATTACATAATTTTGGTACCATTTGGTTCGTCTTATTGAGACAAATTAAATGGTACCAAAATCATGTAATTCTGATTAATCGTTCACGAGAAACTCGATTTTTTGTAAATTTTTTTTTCATCAAATTCGTCTCTTTTTCTAGCAAAAATATTGGGTTTCTCATGAACTATTAATCAGAATTACATAATTTTGGTACCATTCAGTTCATCTTATTGAGATGGATCGAATGGTACCAAAATCATGTGATTCTAATTAATAGTTCACGAGAAACCCAATTTTTTGTAAATTTTTTTTCATCAAATTCGTCTCTTTTCTAGCAAATATCCATTATTTATTAAATTGGCATATGTAAATTATTTTAATCAATTTTAATTTAATAATTGTATAATTCTTTATTTAAATAAATAATAAATAAACATTTTTAATAAATATGTATACAGTTTTTTTTTTGTGATTTGCGACTATTTATTACTAATTTTAATTCTAATTATTTTATAGCTTGTAATAACTAGCCCGATGCCTTCTAGTAAGATAGATTTGCACAAGAATAACTTCGTTGGTATTTGCTAAACCAACCCAGTTGAAATTTAATAAGCTATTTTCGACCTACTTAATTTTAAAAAATTATTTTTTAGTAATAATTCTAGTTTAACTAGCTTAAAATTTCTTTGTAATCACACGATTTTTAAACCTAAGGTTTACGTGTCGAATCTAGTACCTTGTAGTCATAAGTTGCAACCTTTTTTAACAGTTCTAGTGGTTTATGATTTTTAAAACAAGCTTGGTAAGGTAATAGAAGCGAAATAGTAAGCAGTTTTATACATATAAAAAATAAAACAAAATGCAAACTTTAAGTGCCGCATTCTTCTCGTGTTTATTTTGTATTATATTCTAAACATGCAAATAATAAAGAAATCAACTTTCTAAACCGTCAAAATGCATGTCATAAGTACGGTTTCCTTTTTAGAAACCCTTGAAATAAATGATTGAATGTAGGTGACCGTTGCAATTTACTATGAAAATTGAGCCCATCATATGCATGTCGATCACTCAAATTTCATAGTAAAAAATTTACCCCCGTGATCTGCGTGACAAATCGTATGACTGGTACGTACGTACGTACGTACGTACGCACGCACATACCTGGAAAAACACATGCCGAGAATGCCTATGAAATGAGAAAAAGACTAACTGGGGAATTATCCGATATTAATAATCGAAATATTGTTCCAAAGGAATAATAAACGGAATATTGTCCCAAAGGAATAATAAACAATACTGTATATAAGTTTGACGAGTATGTAAGTATAAAGATAAGTTGGATGTATGTCAGGTTGTTAAGGATGTTACAGCTGTTTCAAAAATGTGTGAACAACGATTTCCATAATTAAAATTTAATTAATATTTCAATTAGAACGGGTCTTTAAAATTCGGGAAACTCGGAAATATCATGAATTCATAAGCATGGAGATCTGCGACCGTTCACACCTTTTGAAAACAGCCTATAAATTATAATTACTGTAACGGTACATACATATTTAAATAATATCGGGTGATAATTTAATAATATCGGGCAAAGGTTTTCCCGCGACACAATCTTTATGTTGGGAATGCCAAAGAAATTAAAGAAATGAGAAAAAGAGAACAGGAAATTGTCCGATAGAGATTATTCCGATGTGGGACATGGGATAGGAAAAACCGCCGTTTGAAGGAGGGTTTGAGCTTTTGAGAAAATACGTATTTAATGTTAATCAGTTATGTTACACGAACTTTCAATTCCGGATTTTTAGTTTATTTTTAGAAAAGATCACAGTTGATTCGTTCAATCAATCATGACAAGGTCATGTGTCAGCAATTATTTGATGACCTTCTGATTGGTTGTCAATCTATTTTTAGCCTCCAAAGAAATATCTAAAATAACTCAATAATTTATTAAATCAATATAGGATAAAAAATTGTACAATATATAAACAAGAGCCATTACTTCAATTTTGAATCAAAAAGTTCAATTTTGTCAGAAAATATCAAACGTAATAATTTTTAGAGAAATGATACTGCAAGAGATAAATTTGCCATGAAAAATGTGAGAATAAGGATAGGTTAGTTGCATTTTAGTATCGAAATTTGATGCCTAGAAATGCATTTTACTGCATTTATCATTGGCATAGCACATTTTACCGTTCACAATATATTAATATATTAAGCGGATAAGCTTTTTTCAAGAATACATTTAATATAAAATAGAATAAAATAGATTGATAATCAGTATCTTATATAATATATATAGTAAAATATATACATATTTAAACTTTGTATATTGAATATAAATAATACTTTAGCTCTACAATATTTTCTAACATTGATTTAAAGTAGCAATAACATACAAGTAGATCTTTTAAATTCTCTTGAGATCTCGGAATTTTAACGTTAACTTAAGTAAAAGTGTGTGTGTGTTTTTTTTTTATCACCTTACAAATATAGTTTTAAAGGAGGATGATTCTCAAAATCTACAAATTAACATATTTAGTTAATTCAAAATAGGTGATAAAAATGTGATTAATGTGATGTTTCCTAATCAATTGTTACAATTGTTATAATTGTTATAATTGTTACAATTGTTACAATTGTTAAATGTTAGAGTACATTAATACAGGAATCACATTACGAATATTCATTTTAACACGCGTAAATTCTTTTAACCCTAATTACAACTGTCGTGAAACAAAAAGATTCTTTTAAAAAAATAATAAATCAACAAGATTGAACCTATTATTTTATATTGTTACTTGTTCAAATTACTAATCTAGACCTTTATTTGTTTTCGTTTATTCAAACATGAATAAAAGAATGTTCTCATTAATAATTTAGATTGATCCCCAATATTTGTACGATAAACTTGTTTCATCTTTTATGATAATATGAACTAATTTATTTCGTAAAAGACGTGAATTTAGTTAAATGCCAACCTATTTATGATACACACTTTGCTGATAGCCAATATGAATACAAAGAACGGACATACTCGGGCGTTCTTGTTTTATTTATAAGTTAAGTGAAGCAGCTCACTTTTGATAGACAACAAGATAATGTTTATATTCAATTTATTCAATTGAAAGGCATAAATAAAGGCCCCGTTTTAAGTCTTAGATAATAAAAAAACCTGTTTAGAATATATATTATTTATTTCATTTTTTTATTTTTTTTTTTATTTTTATTATTTATTTATTTATTTATGATAAGACAAAAGAAATTAGAGAACAAGATCAATATTAAATTAAAAATTAACATATTTCTCGATTATCATTATTGTTACAAACAAAAGAAACAAAAAAAAAAAAAAAAAAAAAAAAAAGTGTGTAGTCGCGATTTAAAATGTGATAAAACTATACTTGTCTATTTATGTTTAGTCTCGTAGATCATTATCTTATTTCATTAAATTAAATATATAAAAATATATATAGTATATAAATTTATATGGTTTATAAATAACAATAAAATAAAAAAACAAAATTGCAAATTAATGGAATAAATTTAATGTGTAATATTGATACCCATACTCTGTTTAATTGGTAGATCATATACACATGTAATTGTTACCCGGACCTAAGTCCCCGTGCGCAATAAGTAAATGCTTGCAAATTGGAATTTTTCATTCTTTACTTGTATCTGTGATGCAAATGAAATATTTCACTTTTGGCCCAAAAATGGACGGAGTCGAAGTCCGTGTAACACGTGATATGACGTTCGAACTATGATGAAGATTTTATCTTTCATGGCTTACACATAAGGAAACTCATTAATTCTTTTTTTAGAATTTTGGTGCATTGTCACTTTCATTAATAGTTTATTTATAAACTACGTATAAAAAAAAAGACAAAGTACGTACGTACGTACGAGAATTTAAAGGTAAATTTATATACTAAATAAAAGTTACAATTCATACATTTAATATCCACAAAATGTGGTTATGTTTATTATTGTGGTTTGCAAAAAAGATGTAGCCGCATGATTTTTGTGACGATGATCGAGGAAAATTTCTGAGAATATAGATTGTCTGCTACCGTAAAATGCCATATAAAAGATCCCTCATATATCAGATCCCCTATGAATTAGACCTGGGTCTATAATATGGGTCAAGGTTTTGGTAAAATGTAAGAGACCCGAGGTATACAAATAGGAAAAGCAATAAAATAGAATAAAACCTCCATTTATCGGACCCACACCCATACAAGAGACCCATGGGTCTACTAGAGGTTTTAAAATTGTGGAATGTAACAGACCCGGGTCGTCTATATGGCATTTTACGGTACTTTATATTTTTGATTGATTTCTTTGAAATCATTAAAATCTCTCAAAAATCTATAAAATCTCTATTCTCACACAACATTGTAAGGTGCAATAAATTTTCTAAGATCAAAATCACTAACTCTCAGAAATCCGACAGTTATAATCAATTAAAATTCTGATAATTTAATACCTCGACTACTTGATTAATATTGGTAAATCAATATAGAATTTGAGTTGTCAGGATATTGAATTTAGGACTGCATGAGACTGACTTTTAATGGATCAAGATTATGCTTGTCGGACTTTTGATAAATGGGATTTTTGTTAAAAAAATGACCCTCCGAGGTTATGTGGATTTTATGAATAAAATTAATATAGTTCAAATTTGCCAGCGTTTAATTTAAACGAACTTTTTTTATTATAGATTTCATAGATTCACTAATCTCTACAGAATAAAAAAAAAAAAGTTCATTCGAATAGGATCATTGGATAACTGGCAAATTTGAATTTTGTTCATCAAATCTATGTACATAACCTCGGAGGGTCAAAAATCTCAAATCAAGACTATATGATTGGCAGGCTTTTGATATATGAATACGTAAAGATAACATCAAATTAAAAAGTATAGTTAAGGGGAAGGATATTCCAAATTATATTTTCAGATTATTTTGCAAAAATATTAAAGAACATTGCAAATAATGTAAGTTTTTTTTTCATTAATTTTATCATTAATATTATAGTAGCGCATTGACTAAGGTATCACCTTTTCAATTTCTTTTATGTATAATATCTTGCTCAAAAATGCGGATTTCTTAAGGGAGATTTTTTTCATAAATGCACATTATAAATGTGAATCGTGTATGTACACGAAAATTTTTATTCTTGATAATATAGACCATCAGCTGTCAATATAGTAAAATATGCGCTGGTGTTTTGTAAGTTTTTTATCGGATATTTTATATTAGACCTTGGGGTTTCCCTACGTCTTTCGTTGTCACACGAGATCTTACATAACATGCATTGTTTCCTAATTTATTAAGTCAAAACATTTGTTTTTATGACACTTATGACAGGCAGGATTTATTGCAAACAAAAAACGCGATGTCGAACCTGAACAACAGAAAATTTTACTAACATGGATCGTAATAATATTAACAGGTTTTTTAAGGTTTGAAACAAGTTTAGTAATTATGAACTTACTGTTTAAATGATATGTGTATTTGATTAGATGCAGTATTCTTTATGGAGAATATTTGATAATAACAAGTTTTAACGTTTACTTGGTAATTTTTTACTTGGGAGTACATAAGATTCTATATGCAGTAATATAAACTAATTGTAGATCATAAATGGAACAATTAAATAGAATTCCATAATTAAAAAAAGAATCGAATAGAATTCCACAGATGAAAGAATCGAAAGATCTTAACGCATGTAATTATCTATACAAAGTATTATCAGTAATAATAAAGATTTTTTCTATAAAGTTTTTTTTTCTATAAAGATTTTTTTCTATAAAGATTTTTTTCTATAAAGATTTGTTCTATGAAGATTCGATCGGTAAATATCAAGCCACATAAAACATTATGCAATATATTAGGTAACAGTGGTTTAGGTTACAATATCAATATAGGTACGTACGTGCGTAATTTACAATATAAATGGCATCATGCCCGCACATAACCCTAATCACAACAGCGAAATTCCAAGATATTAATAAAAAAAAAAAATTTTTTTTTTTAATTTTTTATCATTTATCTAGATTAACTAAAAGGTAAATAACGAGATTTTATTATATGATATCGCTATATCCAGAGGTATTTGTATAATTTTTAATTTAATTTCAAAAAATTTGACACTACCTTCAATCCTTTTCAATTTGATTGCGTAATCCACATTTACAGTAATTAGCCAAGTGCATTGTATCGTATGCGAGTACCCCAGGTATTTTCATACTTCAATTTTGTACGTACGTATAGGGACAATATGGGTTAATAACAGTATCTACCTGGTATAATGCATAAAATGATGCATATAGTATATACCAGATATATAATACATATGTATATACCCGGGTATAAATCACCGCCTAGTTTTTTTTTAAAACTGGTAGAAGGTACACGCCATTGGGCGTCCAATTTTTACGTAATAGTTTTTTTCCTTTAAATTACATTTTTAATGTGTCAAATTTTTTAATAAAAGTTTTTATGCGAAAAATTTTGAAGATAATTTATTTTTTAAGAATACTGATAGTAATGTAACCCCGACAGTGGTCATGCCCGTGGTCATGCCCGTGGGTTATGATGTAAAAAGGACAGAAAATGACGACACGCGTTTCATATATACTGTCTAAATAATAAATAATTGGTTTTAAAAGATTTGACATGAATATTATTAATATTATTGGTATTTAAGAGTAGATTAGAGTAAACATTTTTAAGAAAAAGTTTTGTTAAAAATTTATTTTTAGAGTTAGTCTGTATTAAAAAATTATATATATATTTTTATATATTTATTAAATAATTTGGCTAAAATTCGGCAGGTCACTTTTTTTCACAATAGTGTCAATTCAATTCAATTGTAGATCCGGAGTTGCATCAACCAACTTCCGATACTTACGATCAAAATATTTCACACTTTGAAGTTGCATTTGAGCTGACAAATCAAAAAACATAGTTGAACTTAAAATCTGATATAGAATAGTGGACAGGTCAGGTTCAAGCCAGGTATATATGTTTTCTTATTTTTTATTTATTTATTTTTTTTTTTTTAATCTTAAAAAAGTGTAATACTATAATATGTAATAGCGGTGGCATATGCCTAATGAAAATCAGAATACGTAATATCCCTTAAATTTTTATGTACATAAAAAATTGAACTGATTGACAGATCTAAAAGGATAAGTTAGAGGCAAAATGCACATTATGTATAATAATGTAATGTGTTTTACTGTATGTTTTAGTTGGTTAAAAAAAAATTTCTTGAGAATTCTGCATTAAACTTTCTTTGTTTTCAACTAAATTACTACATAATCAATTTGTATTATCCGGATATAAAGTTCCGTACAATAGCATTTATGTGTAAAAATTTGGCACTTTCCTTTTTTTAAAGTAACCTTGTTTTTTTTTTGTTATTTTGGAGGTTAACATTTCTTTTAAGGGTACAATGCATCACCATTGTGTTAAAGACCATTATGTCAAACACACACTTTATATGTTAGATGGGAATTAACAAAGTGTTTATGCATATTATCATTGGATAAAAAAACTAAACATTGATGATCCCAAATTAAAAGAATTTGATATTCAAAAAAATCAAATTCGTAAGATTACAGGATTATAATCATTAAATTCACACCAGACACAAAAGTAATAGTGTATTCATTGTTTTTGATTTGTTCGATTTGGAGGTTTAAAAAGAAAATATAAAGAGTTGTTTGTCATTTTAGAACAAATATGGAAGCATTAAGAAATTCACATTTATTGTTGTTTGAGAAATGCAATTATATTTCCCCGCATTTTTACTTAAATTACGTAAAGAACTTGGATCAAGGAAACCAAGTTTAATTATATTCCCAAATTTATTTCAGTGTTCTTAAAGAATTTTAAAAGCATTGTTAACCATGTGAAAATTTATCCGAAATTGGAAGTGATGATCATTATTATGCTGAAGCCCATTGTTATCAAGTTATCAATATGCAGTGTGAGAAGTATGTACGAGTCAAATGATTAAGGAGATAAAAAATATTGTGTCCACGTTTTTTATATATATCTAGAAATTCACTTATTAACAACATATATATTACATATATTAATAACATATTAATAACATATTACATTGACCAACATTTGACCAAAGATGATTATAATGACAAAATTTTACATTGTTTTTGAGGCCTGCATAAGTATGTAAATACATAACATATGCAACGAATGCAACGACTGCAACGAATGTAACGAATACAACGAATGCGACGAATGCAACATATGCAAAGTCTACAACGTATTAGCTATTATGTTTTATTTTTATTTTTTTTTACAAAATTGCAGATTGTCTTTGGATATAGGTACGTACTTACAGTACGTACGATTTTACATTAATTAAAAGGATAAAAAAAAAAAAATTTTTTTTTTGACTACGGATAACATCATAACAATTGTACATCGTTATCCCTTGTTGTTTATTTCCTAATTTAAACATACATGATAAAGAAAAAGAACAATAGTAGTTTTTGATAATGATATTCGTGTTAATGTTTATTATTTTAATTGATGCACTAAAGTTTTTTTTTTTATTTGTAGAGGAAATTATTATTATCATATTCACCTAATTTTAATTTTTTTATTTTTGTTAGGAAATCGGAACATTAGTGTCTAAAATTACCGAAAGTTTATCTAGATAACAACACATAGATATATGTACACTTGACATATTTTAACTATTTTAACTATTCAAAAAAAAGTAAATCCGTTATTCCAAGTCGTTTCATTATTTGCATTTGTCTTTGCATTTGTCTTTGCATTGGTCTTTGTATTGGTCTTTGTATTAGTCAATACTAATAATGAACGGAGTAACAATATGAAAAGGCTAAAGATATTGTCCTTTTCTTAAAATATTTAAAATATATATTTTAAACTAATTTTTAAACTATTTTTTTTAATACTATTTTAAACCATAGATATTCAATACCCTTGAAATCGGTTAGTCTTTGAAATTTTTTAAGGTAACCAATGAATTTTAATATATACCGGTAATTGATTAAACTTTTACTTTACTTTCTAAGTGAAACGTAAATTAACGTAATTAACAAAGTTTAATTTATAGGTTTAATAATATATATATATATCAGTTGCATGTCTGATATCCTTAGTGAAACATAAATTTATAACTATATATATAGCATATATATATCATACCTAACACGTTATACATTATACGTTATACGTTATATGTTATACGTTATATGTTATACGTTATATGTTATACGTTATATGTTATACGTTATATGTTATACGTTATACGTTATACGTAAATTAGTATTTAAACATTTCGCGGGGTAAAAAAAAAAAGACGGAATAATTGACCTAGGTTTAAGTTTAGACGTATATTAATATTCGACAATGTTTGTGTAATAAACATTGACTATTTGGGGTATCTTTATACTGTAGTATTCCAATATTTATAATAATAAGAATAATTATACGTATAATTATTCCATTCAAATTCAAACGATTATACGAATTATACGTAATTTACGCCTTTTCGTTCAATTTCCCGCTATTTCAATTTGATAAACCTGAAATGGATGATTTAACAAAGATACTTGTGTAAATTTATTGACAAGATAAATTTAAAATATATATTTTTCAAAATATATTGAAAAAAATATATTTGAAATATACAATAATTTTTCGAACAATATAAATATGGGCTTTTCAACTCGAGCTTTTTTTTTTTTGAATATTCATCCAATGGTTCAAAATAATTAATTGACTACACATATCATTCTATTTCAAAGTCATTTCTTCTGTTTTTAACGAAATATGAGCGAACCAAATTTCATCGACCTATATGATGATTCTTTAGATCGATTTATTAACAAGCTTGATATGAATCAGCTCTTTAATTTTAACATAGATATAAATGAATTACTTATGCCAATTCCCAAGGACGTTAAAAAGATTCCCAGACCCATGAACTCATTCCTATGTTGCAGAAGACAAATATATTTATTGGCAATTAAAAGAGGTCTTACTGATGAAATCGCTGATGGAAAATTTCTAACTCAGGTTACAACTAAAATTTGGAAGCATGCCAGTCAACTTCAAAAAAATATTTTTGTAGAAATTGCAAAACATATTAAGTTGATTGAAAAAGAAAGATATGAAAATTGTAATGTTAAGAAAGTCACAAAAGAAGTTGCAAATGTTTTTGTGAATGTTAACATGGAAAATTTTGGACATAAAGATAGAATTCACAAAACAAACAAGAAAAAAGGGTCATCACGTGTTAAGAAAACAAATACAAATTCGATTAAAAAAAATATTTCTCAATTTGATCAAAATCTTACCAATTCGATTTCAAATCCTTTAATCAATACAACAAACGATTTTTCATTATATGATGCAAATAATATCGCCATGAATTTTCCTATTAATGCTGGATTAATTCAAAATGGTTTTGGATGTATTTACCTTCCGTTAATATTAGGAAATTCCCTATTCGATCACACAATGAATCTCGGAGAACAACAACATTGTGAAGGACCCCATGAATTATTAGAAACCAATAGAGTGTTTTATAACGTTTGATATACGTAGAAATATCGATTCGATCGACTTTTTTTTTTTTTTTTTTGTTACCTTTCATGTAAGATAGAAAATTTCGCGGATCAACTCGCTTTTGTTCTTGTATTCATATTACGTTTTTTCTTTTTTTTTTTTTTACTATTATTCTTAAAATATTCATCAATATTCATCAATAGTCATCATACAGAGAAACCCCTTGTACTTATATGATTTTTCGAAAGAGCTACCATAAGATATTCTAGAAAAAACTTTTAAGATAAATTAAGATGTAAAAAAATTCTATTTGTTACAAACTTTTTATCGATTTCGATGAAATATGTACATACATGTACGATATTTAAGAATACGTTTTTTAATATAGTAATACAGTAATACGAAATAAAAAACCTTTTTTAAGTCTAAAATCACGTGTATGTGTGTAACAATGTGCCAAAAAATATACATAATGTGTCACACATGTACTCCAGCCAAATTTTATATGTAATATCATTCAATGTCATTCACGTGATGAGGTCGATTAAGACTCTGAAAAAAAATTTTTTTTGGTCGCCAATAATTATCTATTTTAAATTCCTAACTAATTTACTATTTTTCATTTGTGTAATAAAAATTTTCTAAATATGTTAATTAGTCTATGAATTCGATTTTTTTTTTATGTGATACTTTACTTTCATTTAGACGCCTCCTTATTAGCTAATTAATTAGGACTTCCCGATAATAATGACCACACATTTTACACATTGAAATAAATAATTAAATAATTTTAAGTTTAGTCCAATAATAATAATCCGAATATATGCATATATATATATACATATATATCAGATATATATACACATATATATACATATATATATATAATATATATATATAATATATATATGTAAGATATGTAAGATATGTAAGAATTTGGTTTATTCAATTGAAATTATCATATCAACTAAAAACAAATTGGTCTATGCTCATTATTTATTTTGAACTGTGTGAATAGTAATACGAATATCATGATATTCTTGTAGAGATAAACCATTTTTTATTAATTAAAAATTAGCCATTTGCCTTCTTTACAAATTTGAATCATGAATAATTACTTTATTTTCAATTGGATTATATCAAAAGAGTAGTACATATTATAATACAATGGAAATCTTTAGTGGAATAAAATTATAAAATTAATTTGGAATTTCATACACCCGAATATGCATTTTGATTACTAAGAACATTGTGATAACTATATCATATCACTTTTCTATTAAATTCTATTAAATTGAATTAATTGAAATTTAATTGAATTAATTGTGAATTAATTGAATTAAATTGAATTAAGTGGAATTAATTGAATTTTATCACATATTTATTTACATGGTAAAATTGACTTACAAACTATAATATTTCAGATATTTACTCGGTAATTTGAATTCTCAAATCTAACTTAACTAACTTAACTTACTTAATCATAAATTCAGCATTGACCCTAGTGGACAAAGCGGTGGATGCAGGAAACATGCATATAGTTATTATTAAAGTTTATGATTACATGTTTGAATGCTAGTTTTAAACAATCTCGTTTAAATATTGATATTGTAAGTCATGCAGAAATTTTAGTTTGAATTTTGTTCTTTTAGAAATGTGGAGTTTCGATTTACCTTTTAATAAAATCATAGTACAATCAATCTTTGCCTAACATATATATATAGTGTTACTCATTGAAAAAATTGTAACATTACATCATCTTCTCACAAATGTTTTTTTACAGGTGTTCTCACAGACATTTTATGAAAATCTTAGTGACAATTACCAGTCTTTTGGCTTCAGTATAACCATTGCCATGTGACTATTTAAAACGAGTAGTCCGACTATATAAATTTTTATAATACCGGTAATATATTATAATATATGCGTGAATTTTGTGAAAAAAAAAATTTTTGGGCCAGTGCGCTTGCGTTTTGTGAATCTTGATATGGATGCATAAAAAGACTGAACCCCATGCATATATTAGATGGAAAAAGGATGTAACTTTACAATTAATTAGATGCATTGATAAGACATACTATTTAGAATTGGGGTGACAAAAGATAAGATAAAACGATTAGATTAAATAAATGGCTTGGTTATGTTTTATTTACCCCTTATGTTTATATATGTATGTAAGGTATTGCATGAAAGCATAAGCATATGACAATTTTGAGCATTTTTCCTAGCGTGTACGTACGTACGTAATTGTAATCAATCGTAATCGAATCATTTTAATTATGTACGTGCGTACGTAAGTTATTCAGGAATTTGTGAAACTTTACGTAATATCACGTGCATAATTCAATGATTCATGATTCATAGGTTTCAAAAATAAAATAGTGTAACGCAATGTCGTGATATTTCCTCTTAATCTGAATAAGAAAGGCAAAATAAATTGAAAAAACAAAACGCGAAAAAAAAAAATTATTATTATTATTGTGTGACAATACATTAATCATACATTTCATTAAGTTAATTATTGATGCACGACACGGTCATACATGTGAGCAAACACCAAGAATTCTGGTAGATCAATAAAAAAAAACGCATTATTAAAATTATAAAATTATTAAAATTATTATTGAAAATTCCTAAAGTGAAATTTTTTATTCGAGTAAATCTATTTTTAAAAGTTCCCTACCGGTATTAATTTGGTTAATTTGGTTAATTTAGTTAATTTGGCTAAAGTTAATGATTTTGGATCAGCCGACTGCATTACCAAAAATTTATACACGCATTTATACACGTGATCTAATATATGTCAAAAATTTGTTTACATTGATCAATTCAAAAAAAGCAATAAATTAAAAAATGAAATAAATTACAAAAAAAATATGAAAAATCATGAAATAAATGAAGCATTATACGTTAATAAAAAAAATTTTTTTTTTTTGAAAAAGTTATTATTATTATTATTATTATTATTATTATTATTATTATACTTATAAACCTACTTAACAGAAACTTAAATTCCTTAATGCGCAATAATTGCGTAGTAACTATATAGTAATTATATATTTGATATTAAATTAAATACAGTAGTAACTATATAGTTACTATGCAGTAACTGCTCATTAAGGAATTCTCAAGTTTCTGTAAAGATACTCTACGCCGCCAAACTTTAAAACAACCCTAAATCAAGTTTTAATATGATCACGCGGATAAAATGGCATAATCCTACACGAACCATTAATATATATTACATCATTATTAGTTACACGCAACAAAACGAAGCATTATGATTGATAATTAAATAAAATAAAAGATTTATATAAAAAAGGAAAAAGAAAATTCTTTAAATTACATCGTTATGAATCTGAAATAAACAAATCGTATTATATTAACTTAAATAGATGACAAAAGTTCTAAAATACTTTGTTTTTTATTTAAACTTTCTAAAAAATACCAATGAAATTTTTTATTTCACGCGAACACAAATCTGATTTTAGTCGCTTTATTTTCCAAATTTTGGATTTTTGAAAGGTTAAAGTTTAATGATTTGTTATTCACGGAATCTCTGTAGCGATTAATAATATCACATTGCATAATTTATTATTTGATTGTAAGCTTTTTTAGAAAACAGTGAAGGGATGTATAATATAATGTTATAACTCATGCGTTACAGATAATCTTAAAAAGGAAATCATCAAAGATAATTTAATATTAATATATGATTAAATCGGTTAGTGATACTACACTTCGCTTCACTTATAATATTAGCTTACTATTGAAATTACCCAAATAATTTTGTTTAGTGAAACCTAATAAAAAAAGTGAATTGCGTGATAAATTTATGATTTATCGCTTTTAATAGAAAATCCCTTATTTGTCTTATTTGTCACGCCCC
Source organism: Gigaspora rosea (assembly GCA_003550325.1). NCBI lineage: Eukaryota > Fungi > Glomeromycota > Glomeromycetes > Diversisporales > Gigasporaceae > Gigaspora > Gigaspora rosea. The sequence continues at coordinate 32,320 of QKWP01001581.1, forward strand.
TTTTCGCGATACCTGGAAAACATATAAAATTGCAGTAAAGAACCGCTTTTTTTTATCCTTGATCTCGTGGCTATTCCTTGCTTGATTTATTTATTTCCCATGGTTTTTTTCTATATTTTTAGCATATTCAAATTTTGTGTCCCCATAAATTATGAAATTTGATTGGTTGTATTAAATGGTAGATCATTTCATTTATTTTCAATATTAAATAAACCAACTTCACACTTTTCAAATAATTTTTATTTTCCTGGTCTATAATGAGGAACAAAAAAAGAAGCGATATCGTTGAAGATATTCACAGCAAAAAATTTCCACTTAGTTTATTACAAACAATTATTTTTAATATAATTGATTGGGATGAATTTTGGAAGCAAGAGTTACAACCTTATAGCCCAAAATGGATGCACCGAAATGGGAATGTTAAAAGATATCCAAATTCTTTTATGATTATGAAAGCTGGTTTAGCGGAAAAAATAAAAGGTGTGGAGATTAAAAGGTTACAATCTTTATTTGAAATATTAAAAAGGAAAATAAATGATTGGTCAGAAATTTTAATAAGTTATGAAGATCTTAGGATGATTTTAACCAAAGGGAATAATTCTTCGTTAAACAATTTAAAACTAATTGAAATTGGAGGAAATGCAAAATTTAAAATTATCATTTCCAATAGTTTTTTGGATGGAGAAGAAATTTCCTTTACGCAGGAAAACCGAGATACACTTCTAAAAAATAAAACTTTTTTAGAAGGTAAAATTGACGGAACTGATATTTCGACGGTTAGTGGACGTGCTTGGGCTATCGCTAATAAGTCCCAACGTAATAAATATATTCATTTATTCAATAATTTTAAAAATGAATATAAGAAAAAATTTCCTAATCAGAAATATCACAAGAACCATCAACAAAAATGGTTTAATAAAAATCCATTAGATTATATTTCGTCTGAAGTCCCCGTATGTTCATCAACCTCATCACAAAATGACATGGACATTAATGAAGTAATTTTATTTAGGGGGGATCCTAATACCACCCCCCTAAATTTACCAAATATTGAAAACAACATAGAAGATAACATAGAAGGTATATCTTCTCAAGGATATGTCCCCGTTTGGTCAGGATTCGAGCTGCCAACTTTTGATGAAAATTTCATTGGTGAAGACGAATATTTTAATTGTACATCTGAAACACATGTTAATGATGTGTCATACTTATCTGACTCCTTGGAGGAAGATAATTTTTCGTAATTTTAATATATTGATATCTTGTGTGGTTTCATAAGATTTATATTTCTTTATATTAAAATTTTTTAAATTAAATTGGCAAAAATACTGTAACTTCATTTTTTTAAACAAATATACCGCTTATATTTGTTCGACTTAAATTCGAAATAAGAAATAAAAAATTCGGCAAAATCTTTAATTTTTATTTAAAAGAATACATTATACACATTATACACATCGACTACAATATTTACAATATTTAAAAATTCCCAAATTTTCAAAGTGACAATCGGTTTACTTTCTTACATAAAATGTAATCTAACATGGAGAATATTAATGACGGATTTGGGAAGCTTTAATCGCATGTAGGTGCAGGAATATGTTAAAAAAAAACATGATGGAAAGCGAGCAAACTTTTAATAGTATAGTATAATTTAATTTTATCAGACCTAATCACATGGCATCATGGCATCGCTACGTTATATATATACATGTAAAAACTAAGCAAAAAAAAAAATGTTTATATTATTAATTATGTTAATTTATGTTAATTATGGATTAATATTTAAGATTAACTCGTATATTATAAATTTTAAATTTTTACATAAAAAAATTATAAAAAAGTATTTTGATTAAAGATCAAAAGTTAATTGATATTAAGTTATTCATGCTTTAAATTTAAATTCGCTATCTATTCGCTATCAATTCGCTATCGTTATCAATTATTCGATCTGCAATGATACACGAATGACGTAATCAGTCACAATTAGAACAACGTGGATTACACACATAGCAGATAAAATATATATGTGCGCAGATAATAGATTAAGAGAAAAACCAGGTAACTATTATTGGTAAACTTAATATGTATCGATAGTAATCTCGTGATTATTTCCCGTTTATATTATGTGAGACAAAAGTTTTTGAAATTTTTAAAAATTTTATCAAAAAAAAACAAGTTTTTTTAACTTTTAAGCCTAGTTCCAATCTAAATATAAAATATATTTTTTATAATCGGAATAGTTTTTTTAAATTTTGATTGGTTACTAAAAAAAAAAAAGTATCACTTTTATATACATTACAAGCATTGGATTATTATGGATCGTTGTACAACTAATACAACTAATACAGATCGAGAATAATTATTAATCATTTTAAGAAAATTCAAAAGTAGTATAATTAAATGTTAGTGTGCTTTTTAGAATTGTTAGCATACAAACAATTGAAAGATAATTTATATTCAAAAAAGGAAAAGTCGTAAAACACGTGAAATTTTGAAAGAAAATTGTTTGTTTTTCATTTGTTACAAAAGATACAATTTCAGCCTCGAGACAGACCCTTGCTGGTACATACTTACGTACCATATGTAATATTCACATGGATACAAATTTTATCCCTTTTAATACAAGTCATTTGACAATCATGCCCAAAAATTCCGACTTTTTTTTTTTTATACACATAACGATAAGCTTTGGTCAAATAAGATGTGTCAAAATTTGTAAAATGTGATGTGCTTATTTAATAATACTAGCATCTTCCGCATAACACGGAATAAAATTGATATAACTTATACCGGTATATATATATATATATATTTTATATCAGATATAGTATATCGAAAATCCTATATTATTATATCCATGTAAAATATATTCATGTATATGTTGTAAGTGGGAACGGGATTTAAGTGGATTTAGGAATTTCCTAGTCAAATTAGGGTTAGGGTAAGGGTGTTCATATGATAAAAATCAACCCCAAAATGCCGATTTTATATAAAAATTCCGAGTCTATTTACTTTTCCACTTACAACATATATATTATTAATAAAATTTCTTTGTTTTAAAATCAGAGATACGTGTATATTAACCCAAATTCATCGTTTTATCACTAAAAGAAACCTAAATAATAACAATTATTCTGAATTTTAAAGAGTAAAGATTAACTGAGAATGTAATATTTGCACGAGGTATATTCATTTACAGTAAATCAAATTCTTTTTTAAAAAAAAAAAAAAGCTTTATTCTATGTTCTATGTTCTATGTTCTATGTTCTATATTCTAAAATTCTATACTATCTTTATATATTAGAGCTACATCAAAAATTTCTGTTTATGAAAGTGCATTTAATTAATAATTTATGTGCGTAAAAATATATATAACTGATAATATATATATATATCGATATATATATATATACACGTACATACCTTCGGCATTATTTGTATTATAAAAAAAATTACAATAAATAATTGTCATTTTATTTCTGTCAATATCCAATCGTCTGGTGAGCTAAGACTTTTATATTATTCGTATTGCAACGGAAAAATAGCCACAAGTACGTGTATCATGGCACAGTGATCTCGGATGTAATATTTGAAGACTTACTGTGCGTGACAAAAATAATTTAGCTTCTTACATATTATTATGCTAAAGTTGAAAAAAAAATTTTTTTTTTTTTTGTAATACATATTTTAATAAATATACATTTAGATATTCTATAAAATATCTTGTTATTTTTCAATAATACGTACGTGTAATAAATAAATAAATAAATAAATAAATGAAAATAAATTTGATTTAAAAAATTTGCTGCATATAAAAATACCTTTAAAAATTTTTTCCTTTTTTTATTGACTATATTTAATATCTAATATCATACAGCATATCGATAGCGATAGGTAAACATTAATTTTTTATTGATGTAAATAAATGGGGTCTTTGCTTTGAAAATCCTCTTACGGCATTTCCCGATAGATCTAATTCGGACAAAATACCTGTTAATATTTATATGTAATTCACCTTTTGACATTATTGATTCATAAGTTTATTGAATAAATTATTGAATCAATAAAGTCAAAAGGTGAATTACATAAAAATATGAACAAGTATTTTGGTCCGTTTTTATCGGAATTAGCTTGATCGGGAAATGCCGTAAGGTGATTTTCAAGCAAAGACCCCAAATTTTGTAATACATTGAATCTCATTGCAGAATGATTAGCTTAACATCTTTCTATTTAAAAAGTAGTTCATAATAGTTCTTCATGTGATTCATCAATTTTAGGATAATCAATATACAGTAGGTACAGTAGTGGTACAGTATCTCCCGTGATCGGTACTCCCTTTGATTTGTACCGGGTATGTTTTAAGGTTATTTGTTGTGGTGTTTTGTAAGATACCCGGTACAAATCAAGGATCGATTTAATAATAATAATATTTTGTTTTTTCTAATAAACTAATATCATGCAAGGTATGGTACTTAAATTCACGTGCTAAATTTTTTTTTTTTATTAGAAAAAAAAACAAAATATTATAAAATATTATTATTAAATTGATCTTTGCGGTACAAATCAAGGGATTGCATTTTCTCCTCACAAGGTAACCCCCAAATAACGTACCCCTCAGGTACAAATCAAATGGTTTAACACGTGAATTTAAAGGTACCCGCATGGTAATGTTTTTTTTTAAAGATAGTAAACAAGAGAACACCAACATGATTTCTTTCCATTGTTGAAATGGTAAAAGTTAAAATGGCCAAGATCAACCGATTAAATTTTTAAATTTTCCACGCCATAAAACATTTCATCATTTCTTGTAACATTATACTATGTAAAGTTAGTATTTATCATGCTATTGGGAAGTGGCGATTGTTTATATATTTATATATCACGCACAAAAAAAAAAAAAAAAAAAAAAAA
>QKWP01001581.1:38713-78899 GCA_003550325.1 Gigaspora rosea
AAAAAAAAAAAAAAAAAAAAATTTTTTTTTTTTTTATATTTATTTATTTAAATATATTTTTTTTAATAATTAAAATTTTTAAGACCGAAAAGGTCAATATGAAGCGAAAGAACTTTAACTGTATTCTAATATATTTATATTATAAATACTACTGTATTATGGTAGGGTTTTTTTGCGAACGATAAAAAAACGAAAACGAAGCGGAACCTTTTAGTTTAATAGGGGTGTTTGCGAATTAAATTTTAGCATATTAGGGAAGGAAGTTTAAAATACTTTTTCATATTAAATTGTTTTAGGGAATAATTAATAAATTACAAAATGTATTCATAGAATGGAAGGGAGGTACCTATTTAAAAAATTGTTTGGGAAGGTAAAATTTCGGCGATTTATAACTTTTATAAAAGGGGGGTTTTTTTTTTAATGTTGTTCATATAATTTCTATAATAAAAGGTGTATGTAAAAAAAAAAAGATTCGTTGTAAGAAAAAAAAAAAAATTTTTTTTTTTTTTTTTTTTTTTTTAAATTATTAATAATAAATAATAAAAAGTCATTATAAATTTTTTTTTGATTTTAAAACTTGTACGTATAAATTTTAAAATTGGTAAAAGTTGTGCTTATCAATTTGTTGGTTTGAGTCAACAGTCAACACAGTCAACAACAGTCAACAACTTGTTAGTTTGAGGTGGTAATTAACCTCAATAGTGGGAAGAGACATGTTAGTTTGGGCAATTAACCGCAATAGTGGGAAGAGACGTATTTTGAAAACGTTGCTCACAATAACTATGAGTGTCGGGAGGATAAGGGAAATAAGATTGGGGAAGAGAAACACTAGGAATGACAATTTGAGTTTCAATTTGAGTGATAGACTGAGAGCTAGAAATTAAATCTTGACCGCCAACTTGTGTAATTTGTGTAATTTGTGGAGAACTTGAAATAATTGTGTTTGGTGAATTAACTTGAGGAATAAATGGTGAACCAACCGGTGACGAACTAGGAACAATAACTTCATGACCAGAAACTGATGATGGACTTGAGACAATAAAAGAACCAGCTTTAGAAACAGGTGATAAAGTAGGTGAAAAACTATCCGGAGAGTTAAGTTGAGAAATAAAGCCGTTGTATGGTGAAAAAGGTGTTACATTAGATACATTAGAAGCTTGAGGACTAGTAATTGCCGGATAGGGAATGTTTATGGTCGCACCCGATAAATTCGATAAATTTTGTTCATTAGAGTTATTAGGTAACCAAGAAGATACAGTTGGTGAAGTAATTTTTCTATTACGAGATTCTGATAAAAGAATTTCTGCTTTAAAATCATCTGAATTAACGACAACAAATTCTTTTGTATCGGCTACTTGAGGTTTTTTACGATAATCGTATGTAGGAAATAAACGAGAGTGAATTTTCCTAAATTCTTTCTGTAAAGTTAAATAAATTCCCCATTCATCTTTGGAAGCACCCCAGCGCATAAGTTGACAAATTCTGATACATGACCTTCCATCACCTAAATCAACGTTACGAGCTTCGGCTACCTTTCTCACTACAAGCGTCAAAATCATAAATGAATTCATCGGTCGAGGGTCACCTTTCGACCTTCGTTTATTCTGGTGCGGATATAATTTTCTCGTGTCTTGACATGGATTAAAAATTTCTGTTCTTGGAAGTTTATATATTATTTCAATTAATGGAAAGTGTTCGTCATTAGGCGGGTCTCCATTTTTATTTTTAGCTAATTTTTGTCTCCACTGAACTTTATACATTATGAAAAAAAAAAAAAAACGAAGGGCAGGCAATTATTTATAATTAGGACGGTCGACTTTGATAACTCAAACTGAAAAAAAAAAGAGAGAGAGGAGTTGAAGGTTGGGAGATGGCTTCCCCTTTTATAAGTTTTGGTTGGCGCAGTTTGTGATATTATTGATATTATAAGATTTTGTACGACATACTTACTGATAATTCATAGTTTTTTTTTATATATTTATTATGAGTGAGTACGTTAATCATGGGATTAAAATACAGTATAAAAAAAAAAAAAAAAATCACATTATTCACATATTCACATATCTCAATTTACATTATCTTTTTTTTTTTTATTGTAAAATTGTTATCTCCGAATTTATTTAAATGTGATATTATATATGATGATTGATTGGTATACATAAGTACTGAAGTAAGTAAGTACGTACAGTACATAAGTACGTGTGTACATACTAGATACGTTTGTCGGAGTTATTCTAACTATATGCCTACAAATAAATAAACAAAATATACAAAAAAATTCTTTTAATCGTATATTCAATTAAAAACTTTTATGCATAATAAAATTATACACATTTTTATGTAACTAACACAATTCGAGCTACATATTTTGTAGTTGTGAGACACAGCCAATCAACCATGTTATTCGGTAAAATTCAATAATGATTCACCAATAAATCAAATTAATCAAATTAATCAAATTAATTCGGACTCGGTCCACAAAAATTTATTCAAATCTTTTCATGAGATTCAAATATTAACAATAATTTTGTTTTCAACGAAAACGAAACAATGAGTTACTAAATTGTGTCATGAGACACGAGTAGTGTTACATTCAAAAAAGGAAACGTCAATTGTTTTTGTAATCGTTCGCTTTGACAATGAGTCATTTAGATTCCTTTTTTTGATTCTGCATAAACTTTAGTGGTCGTTCTATACAATTTTCTTTAAAGGTAAGGTTATTATAGTTATTATTAAGTTTAAACTATGTACTATGTATCTATCTATATCTCAATATCGATATTATATCGATATCATATCGATATCATATCGATATCATATCGATATCATATCGATATCATATCGATATCATATCGATATCATATCGATATCGATATCTCACTCTTTTTTTTTTTTTTTTTTTTTTTTTTTTTTTTTTAATTATCAATATCATAACTTGAAACAAAATTTTTTAACTTACTACTGTACTTCTTTTAAATTTTATACGTAGTATATACAGTTTCTTATTAAGATTTGTTTACGGAGTCGCAACTTTATTCTACCCCTTATATCAGTTCTTTAAAAAATATGGCGTTATAAAAAAATTCAATTTGCAGTTTCTTCTAAGATACATTTGGGAGTAAGGCGTTATCTATCTTCATGAATCTACCAAATTTATTACTAAATTCATCTTTAATGTTGTGCAAGCATTATATTATTCGTATTCGTATACCTCATTTATATTCATCCATAGAAGTTCCACATAAGTTCAGGTCGAAAGTTTACATCATTGGGGGAGTGATTTTTTTTTTCCGATAACAGAATAGGATCTACTAAGATCCTACTTTGACATTTCATTATACGTACGTAAATATCTCTTTTCTTTATTTTGAAATCATTCTGTTTTATGTTATTTTTCTTTGATAATGTAACATTTTAACTTGATCTTTCATCATTTCAAAATAATCCGTGACTCGGGCCATTCAAACTTGGTTTAGATTATAGATTGTATGTTCAAATTAAGGTGTAAATTAAGCCAAATTATTCTCCTTATTATCTAATTTATACAAAAGTGATCACAAAAGTAATACTAAGATGGAAAAGCCGAAAAGTTTTTCTTTATAGAATGTAATTATTCGTGTTAAAAAAATTTTTTTTGATTAATAATCTACATTAATTTATTTAATTTATTAAATTATTAGGTAAAAAACTCGACCTCCAAAATTACCAATTATCAATTTAAATTCGGCGTCATATCTTAATGGTACTGTAACAATTATAATTAGAATTTCATAATTTTTTTTAATTATACATTGTTGAATTTAAACCGTTTAAATTATAATCTTTTTTTCTCCTCAATTTACTGTAAAACTTTTATATATATATATTTATTTGGCGTAATTTATCAATTTATCGGATAATATACGCGTGCATGTATTCAAAATTTTATTTTCCTGATATTATTTTATACATGTATGTACGTATATAATATTAAAACAACTAGTGAATTTTTATAGATGTTCGATAAGCATTCAAGATAAATTTGGAAACTATCGATATAACATTACAAAAATGTCATTCTTGATAGGTTGAATATAAATGGAATGATTTGTTTTTTTTTGGGTTTTTCTTTTTTTTTTTTTCTATTTGACCAATTTTGGATACAGTATTTATTTTTTGTTTTTTTTTGATAATCTAGATAATGATAAAATTCGAAAGAAATAATAGATCACGACAAAAAAAAATTTTATTAATTTATAAATTAAAAATATATAAAATATATAAAATATATATAATATAAAAAATATATAAAATATATAAAATATATTTAAAGTTATTTGTTTATTATAAGTGGGGGTTGTTCCCGAAAAAAAATCGACAAACTATGAACAGATCGCATGCATCCCGCGAAAAAATCTTTAGTATAAAATGTCACATAAGTTATTTATCATATAGTATTCATAAATTATTTTAATAATACACATTATTGGTTTACTTGAGACATATAATCCATGTGAAATTTAGGTGATGTGTCTAGACCATTTTTGATCTTTTCCATTATCGTTGTGTGGTGAGTTTTTGTATATCAATGCGCATTACTATTCATGGCATTACCGAAAGCATGAAATATTAAGATTCTCAAAACACTTTTTCTTAATCAAAACATGATCACCAAAATAAATTAATTTAGTATAATACCCCGAATATCGGATATTCCTTTAGGTGAGTCTGAATTAATTTGGTGGTATTCCTAAGATTAGGATCTTTCTATTTTATTTTTTTGAAACGAGTCGTGTAACGATCGTCAGGGTATAAAAAAAACTGTATCCAGATAATAATAATAAGAATAAATTAGATAAATTAGGTAGACATTGTAAGCGAATCTATTTTTTTTTTTTTACTGAAAATTTAAAACTTACTTTTAAAGTTATTCCCTTACATGACTATAAATATTGTCTGCAATATAGTGTAAGGAGAATAAGTCCGAATTAATTCTCAACCAATGACGGACTTGTAAAACATTAATAATCTCTTAACAGTAAATTCTATTTTAGAATATAATCTTTAATTTTGTATATTTATTTTTATTTATTAATTTTAAATTCCTTCGCTTCTCTTTCTATATTATTATTGAATAATAATAAACTTGTTCATTTATTAAATTTATTTAATATAAATCTAACTTTTAAACTAATTTAAGCTAATTTAAAATTATTTATTAAACTTATTAAACTTATTTAAACCTATTTATTAAACTTATTTATTAAACTTATTTAAACTTTACTAAATTTATTTAAATTTATTTAAGCTTGATTAAACTTATTAATTAAACTTAATTAAATATATTTAAATTTATTTAAATTTATTTAAATTTAATTAACAGTTTTACTAATTTTAGTATTAATAAATTTTTATCTATTTTTATCATAACTTTTAGAGCCAAAAAAATAAAGCACATTTTTAATAAAATGATACCTTTTTTTAACAACTTTTCAATATAATCGCTATATATATCAAAGATAGATTGTTCGGATCTTGGGATAATCTTCCGAAATAATTAATTAAATTTCGGATTATCCCATCCGTCAGATCATCCAGCTCCTTTTTGATGCTTTGTTACCCCTATAAGTACTTAAAATATTTAATCATATTGTTGATACTCTCGAATGACATTATCAGGCCAAGAAAGATGCTCTTCGATCGTTTGTTACACGATTTCATAAAATAATTTCGCTCATACTTTTCGGAAAAACTTGATAAAGGTATTATATTCTAAATTTAGGTGTACCCCTTACACATAAACTCAAACATATAATTAAAAATTTTAATTATCCTTTGCGAATCAACCACATATGGATACTATACACTATCAGATCCTCTTTTTATGGTACAAATATGGAATAAAATTATCCGTAATTTGTTCTATACTGATATACATATTCCTATTTTATTTTTTATATTTTACATACTTTAATATGATTATTTATTCCTATATATTTGTATATACTAACTATATTCGTTTTCGCTCAATAATCTTCATTTTTTGTATTACACGGTAAAAATTAATATCCTAAAATTGCAATTTTTTTTATTATCTGTTATTTAATAATCTTATTCGGAATATTGATGATTAGGTTGATGATATGATTCAAGAAGCAAATTCTTATTTGTAATCTTGATTTTTTTACTAATTTTAATTTATCTTTTTTCATGCTCGTTATGATCGTTAATCATAATCTATACATATTATTATATTAATCAATCTGCCTGTATGGTAAAATTAATAAAACCTGTAAATCTTTTTGGGGATGCTTCGCTCAATTTTAAATGATCTACTTTTACGATGAGTCATAAAATAAGTCTTGCATAGTAAATAAGAGATCAAATTTTTTTTTTTAAAAAAAAAAACTCTAATAATAGTGAAATTATGAGAAAATTTTGTATGAGTATAAATAAATACTTACTTTTATATAAAGATATATATGATCATAGTATTAAAAATAAAACTATTAAAAATATAATTAATGCAGATACATAATTTGTAAACATTTAATAAGCGGGTAATCAGATAACGGGCGGGACTGACACTTAGAGATGAATAAAGTTACACATTACAATCTGATCTCTCTAAGTGCACATCCTCTATAAATGTGCTTTTCTTATTATTTTCTAAATCCACGCTGTTAAAGTGTGGGTGGTTTGACTGTATATATAACTTATTATTTCTAATTATTTCTTTTAATATTTTGCGTAAATTATTGAGTTTTAAAAATTTACTCTAGATTACATTTGAAAATCGTAATAATATGTTAATATGTATTGTAAGTACTAGGTAAAAAAAAAAAAAAGTTTAATTATTACTTACATTATTACCTTGCCCATCTCCTATTGACACTATAAAGTAGAGATGTTAACAGTCCGATCGGGATCAGTCTTGGTCTATTTTGGTCCAGTTCTGGTCGTCCGGTCTGGATCAGTCTGGTCTATTTTGGTCCAGTTCTGGTCTGGTCTTTTATCGTCCGGTCTGGATCAGTCTGGTCTATTTTGGTCCAGTTCTGGTCTGGTCTTTTATAGTCTCCAGATAGTCTCCAGATAGTCTCCAATCTTAAGACTTTGTTAGTCTAGACTGGTCCAGATTGGTTCGGTATTACAGCTATTTTCATAAATTTTACAAAAGATTAACCGATCGAATATCTGTCGATTCAATTTGATTCGTCAGTGATCATTACTGAAATCACAAACTTATCGAATTCGACAAATATTCGGTAGGTCAATTTTTTACTAGATTTCTCAGAATTTATGAAATCAGTTGTAAGACTTAAATCTGACTGGTATGACAGGCTGTGGTATATTGGTTTAAGACCGGACCGGATAATATCTCTACATTTGAAATTAAGTAATTATTATGTACTTATATTATTACCTTGCCCATTTCTACCAACACTATAAATTTATTTTCAGCAAATGAGTTCATGGTAGTGCATTAGTGACTAAAAATAAATAAATAAATAAAATAAAATAAAAAATAATAATAACAACAACAACAACAACAACAACAATAATAACAACAACAACAACAACAACAACAACAACAACAACAACAACAACAATAATAGGGGATTACTTTTTATACCCCAAATTTGCTATTCATACCCCCCTGCAGATTTAACTTTTTTTTTAAACTTTGAGCAAAGATATCTTAGTAACTATCAGGCCAAATCCAACAAACTTTTTTAAAAAAATTCTATAGGTTTGTAGAATTCAAACAAAAAAAAGTTCATCGAATTTGGCCCAGTAGTTGCTAAGATATCTTTGCTCAAAGTTTGAGTCAAAAATGTCTATTAAAACAAACTATGCAAATTTACTTTAAACTTTAAGCAAAGATATCTTAGCAATTACTGGGCCAAATTCAATGAACTTTTTTTTGTTTGAATTCTAAGAATATATAGAATTCAAAAAATAAAAAAAAAAATTATTAGATTTGATTTAATAGTTACTGGGTTATCTTTGCTCAAAGTTTTATAAAAATTCAGAACGTATATCATAACAAATGTGCGCCAAAATTTTTTCTAAACTTTGAGTGAAAATATCTTAGCAACCATCAAGCCAAATTCGATGAACTTTCTTTTATTTGAATTCTATAAATTCATAGAATTCAAATAAAAAAAAAGTTCATCAAATTGGTTTGATGGTTGCTAAGATATTTTCACTCAAAGTTTAGAAAAAATTTTGGCGCAGCATTTGTTTTGATCTACGTTTTGAATTTTTTTTAAAACTTTGAGCAAATAAATTTTTTTTTATTTTTTGAATTTTATATATTCTTAGAATTCAAACAAAAAAAAGTTCATTAATTGGCTCAGTAGTTGCTAAGATACCTTCGCTCAAAGTTTAAAGAAAATTTGCATAGTTTGTTTTTGATAAATGTTTTGATTTTTTTCAAACTTTGAGCAAAGATATCTTAGCAACTACTGGGTCAAATTCGACGAATTTTTTTTTTTTTGAATTCTGCAAACCTATAGAATTTTTTTTAAAAAAAGTTTGTTGGATTTGGCCTGGTAGTTACTAAGATATCTTTGCTCAAATTTAAAAAAAAGTTAAATCTGCAGGGGGGTATGAATAGCAAATTTGGGGGTATAAAAGTAATCCCCTAATAATAGTGATACGGTTATTTCTAACAGTTATATTCGAACCCAAATTCAAGCAATAAAACATCTTAAAGATGTCACGTGTATACATCTACATCGATAAACTTAACTGTACAGTACATGAACAATTATTTGTCGGTGCATTTGAATGTCCATGAACTAGTGATGCGGTAGAATCGTCCTAATGATGGTCGTTAACTAGTTAAGAAAAATAGGCTTTAACTAGTTACGGTTTAAGCCGTAATATGAAAAACTGGCGTGTTACATTGCTATTAATCAGCTGTTGATCATTGTCATCTTATAAAGTTGTTAACTGAAATTGTAGAAAATATTTCGACTTTTAAATTTAAATTCAAATTCTAAATACGATTATCTAATTATTCGCTGGTTAATATTTATACCGCATGGCCGAAGGCCATGTGAACCCGTGTGTAATTATCTGTACCCATCATAATATATTATCTGTTATTATACGTTCGTACTTTACGTACTTACGGCTTTTGTGAAACCGGATTTAAATCGCCATCCAAAAAAATTTTAGATCATACGATTTAATAATCACGGTATATAAATTTTCATACGATACATATTAATAAATTTTCCATAGAAAACTATTGAATATGTGAATGATGTAAATCGTATGACCCGAAATTTTTTTTAAGTTGCGATTTGACCCTGTTCTTATGTGACACCAGGGACACGGAATTGAATTTATGCGATTAAAGCAATTTCATCTCGTAAAAAAAAAAACTTGAAATTTTTAAAAGAAGTTTCCTATTTGTACACTTGTGTATGAAACACAGATACAATGATATAAAACCTACTTCGGGGTTCTAACAACCTTGCCAAATTTTAGTATAAACTATAAACCTTTTTAACTCTTAATTTTTTTTTGGTTTAAAATTTATATGTTACACGGATTTGTAAATCAATACCAGGAACGTAGTGATGAATATCACGGAGTGATGGTTTTACGGCAATTGAAATGATGTTACTCCGCAAAATCTTGGATCTGATTGGTCCACGTGATACTATATATCACTTGGTGCTTAATTTTCACCTGTCTATCATCGCTTGATGCTTAATTTTCACATGTCTATCATCGCATGGACCATCTTAAATGCTGCTGAACGGTAATTCGAGCGCCTAATTTCTTAGCGTGTTAAGGCTTTATGTGTATGAATACGTGATTAGGTTTTTATTATTGCAAAATCGATTATGATCTTTTTTGCATTTCCGGTCATTTTGTTAGAAGGCCACATAAAGTTGATAGACTTTTCCATTTACGTAAATATTTGGTCAGAATTTTTGCTGTCCAGATTATTTGATAATACCAGGAACGTAGTCATGCAAATTGACGGGCGTATGGTTACCTGCCATCTAGAATGTCGTTCGCAAAATCTTACATTGGGTTGGGCGTTAAAAAGCTATCATTTCACATATCAATGTGCTGTGCTGGTGTAACATACTTCTACTGTTCGTGTATGCGCATACCGGTGTTTTATGATCAACTTTTTCTATTTTTAGTTAGTATTGTTATTTTACCGTTATTTATACCAGGAACGGAGTGATATGTAATATTACGAAGTATATGGTTACTAAGGCATTTTTAATGGCATACATCCGCAAAATCTCATAACTAATTGGATAATGCACTAAACGCAGTAAAAACGTGAATTTATGCACTTAAACATCACGAATATGCATCGCATGGACTTTATTTATGCAAATCCCGTAAATAAATAATCAAGGAGCCACAAATATCAAGGCTAAGTAATATTCACTAAAATATGACACATGTGATGACCGCAAATAATCAAAAAGCCACAAATATCAAAGCTAAGTAATATTCGCTAAAATATGACTTATGTAATGGCCGCAATATGGTAAATCTCTATGATGTGCTCGCGTTAAAAACTTTCTGATTGGCTTGCTTATGCATACACACAAACATGAATGTTGTCAAGAAAATCGAATTTGGAGTTTTTTTTTGCCTTATGTTGTCACGAGATAAATTGATCTCTCCGAAGTTAAAAGTTTAATTGCGCTATAAATCCTGTGAATAATTAATCAAGGAACCACAAATATCAAGGCTAAGTAATATTCACTAAATATGACTGATGTGGTGACCGCAAATAATCAAAAAGCCACAAATATCAAGGCTAAGTAATATTCGCTAAAATATGACTTATGTGGTGGCCGCAATACGGTACAGTAATAATTATTTTTACTGCACGTCCGTAAGGACGTGCAGGAATGCTAGTATATTTAAAAAATTTGATAAAAAAACCATAAAAATTATGTTTAGGTATACACCGATCATTTAAAATAACTTAATTGTATCGCTGACAAAAATATCTATAGTAAGCACCAGAGATGGCACCGAAACCTTTTTTGGCGATTCCTAAAGTTTCGGGTTTCGAATTATAGCTTCCGAAACCTTATGCGAAACTCAAAACCTCAACCGAAACCTGAAACCTCAACTGAAACCCTGAAACCTCAGCTGAAACCCCGAAACTGCCAAAACATCAATAATTTATTTGTTTATTCTCTCCAAAGTTGGCGCCGAAACACTTTTGTGCCAAATCTAAAGGTTCAGGCTTCGGATTATAACTTCCGAAACCTTATCCAAAACTCGAAACCTCATCGGATACCTAAAAACCTCATTCGAAACCCAAAACCTCACCTGAACACCAAAAACTACCCAAACTTCCATTTATTGCGTTAATGTATTATATATCTCATTCAAATGCACTGATGTATGCTATGTATCTCCATTAATCGCATTGATGTATGTTATATATCTCATTAAAGTATACAATAAAATTTGAATATCCAGCAATATTTGGACCGAAATCCATCCAACAATTTATTGCATGCGTACAGTTCTTTTTGTTGTTATGATTCACAAAGTATAACATGAAAGGGATAATTTCGGAGTTTATATTCTGACAATCAAGGTTGCTTTTGCAAGCATCAGTTTTTTTATTTACTACGTAAAAACTGGATACAATATCAAGTAATAATAAGTACTATCTACTAATGATAGAATCAATAAGGTACCACAGAATTAAATCAATTGTTGGTAGCAAAGTCATCAAATACTTATATATTCATCGTTGGCAATTTTTTCTATCACCCTAGAATTTTGAAATCAATTGTAATAACGGTATGATATTAAAATAAAGTTGACCAGCTTTAAAAAAGACACGAACAAACCGAGGCAGTAAAAAAACATAATTAAAAAAATGATCTATATAATGTTATAATTTATTCAAAAATAATTTTACATTTTGAGTTCATTAAAAATACATCAAATTTATAATAAATTTTAAAGACTTCAATATTATATTTTTGAGTTTCAGATTATAGGTTTGGGTTTTGGATTATAGTTTCGGGGTTTCAGAGGTTTGATTTTTTTTAAAAAATCCGAAACTAATTTCGGATTAAAACCCTTCCGAAACTAGTTTCGTTTCGACGCCATGTTTGGTAAGCACTATGCCAAATTCAGAAATTCAAGTATTCAAAAAAATCAATTTGTTATAAGCCTTTGTTACGAAGCATGTATGTACGTACTTGCTAAAAAATACAATTTTCATTCAAATATATATATATATATATATATTATAAACATATGATGAGTAACAACAATATTCATAGTATATATCAAATTAACTAATTACTATATTTAATAACCCCAGACTATACCCATCCTTAAATAATTTTCCCGTTCCTGGTTTTGCGTGACAGCGTCGCGCAGCTACCTTATTAATTAATACTCAATTGAACAACGTTTTCTGATTTATTTATTATATAAAAGGTAAAAAATTATTTATAGTTAGTGATAGTGTGATATTACAGTATTATGATATTACTGTCTTTTGTTATTTTAAATTAAGTGTTTGAATTATTAAAAAATAGCAAAACTTTATATTTTAAAAAGACGAATTCTCTATTCAGTGTTTTAACATACTATATACTGTATATATTACTGTATACCGGTATATCTGTATATAGAATGGTTTAATTTTATACTATAAAGTTAATTTATTATATTCTTTGAATATTATTTAATTTATTATACTGTACATTTTAACATTGTAACATATGAGAATTTCTATTTGTACACTATTATGTACGCACAGGTACATATGATAACTCAAAATTTGCTACATAGCAAAAAACATTCCTTGCAAAAATTTTAAAAACATAAACTATAGCTTCTTTCAATTCCAAAGCTAACCCTTACTCTAACCTTAAATCGGGTTTGATTTTTGGATAAATTTAAAGGTTGCACAAATTTGTAAATCAATTAATTAATACCCGTGTAACTACTGAACTATTACGATACTAAAAATTTAAACCGAATACGCGTGATACTAACGTAATATAATATATACAGTATAATTGAAGCAAAATTATGTAATTTAACGTGTAATTTTGTTTAATCAAACTAAATCACAATCTCCGGTGACAACCCGTGTGTAATTGCTACAGTAAAAAGTAAATAATAATTTAATACTGTAATATGGGAATTATTTGGTTCAGTGACGTGATCACTTATTGATATAAAATGATTCATCGTCGCGTCGTGCAATGATCTTACTCTTTTAAAGTGTCAAATAAAATTTTAGCGATAAATAATTTAGACATATATTGATTAATTCCTCTGATCTGATGAAGACCATTAATACTGTATAATCACCAACCAATGATATAAAAGGTAAAAGGGCGAATGATACTGCAAAGAACAAACGATGAATAAAGAAAAGTATATTATTAAAGAAACGAATAACGGATAAGGAATAGCAAACAATACATTCAATAAGTAAAGACGAGCAACAATACAAGCATCAAGTAATAGTCAGTGCTTGGAATGGTTTAACAAGTTTTTTAACCTTTTTTTTATTGGTTTAAAAAATTTTTAAAACATCAGCGGCTGACGCTAAAATTTGGCTAAAACTGAAACTACCGTTTTTGGTTGGTTAATTTCAGTTTCAGAAAAAAATGTATTTATAATTTCGAATTTATTACAAATATTGCCGTTACATGTAAGAAAAAAACAAGTTATAAGGAAATGTATTTTTACTGATATTAAAATATAATCTATATTTTTAAATAAATAATTGTCTATCAAAGAACTAGAGTTTTGAATTTTTAATAAATATTTTACATTTTTGGAAGCTTTTTATATTGAATCAACAAAGTCCTCTTCGCAATAAATACACTTTTGACGAGATGTCGTTCGACCACGCTTGTCAACTTTATAAAGTTTAAATGAACTTCTTTCATAGGTCTTCCACAAGACATTTATTCACAGTAATTTTTATTATTTTTTGTTTTAATATTAATGTTAGTAATCAATAGATACTATTTAATGATAAATAGAATTGTATCGTTATAATTTCATAATCATGCATAATGATTATGTCATAATATATTAAAAACATATTAAACCATTTTTAAACAATTAAAAATCAAATAATCGTGATTTTTAAGTTCGTGTTTTAAAACATTTGCCATCGAACTTTGTAAAAATGAAAATAACTATAAATAATAGGGATGTTAACGGTCCGGTCTGGATCAAGTCTGGTCTATTTTGGTCCAGTTCTTGTCTGGTCTTTTATAGTCTCCAGTCTTAAAGACTTTGTTAATCCAGACCGCGCCAGTCTAGTTTGAGTATTATAGTTATATTTTCATAAATTTTTTTGGGACAAGATTAACCGATCGAATATCTGTCGATTCGATAAGTTTTGATTCGCAAGTGATCATTACCGAAATTACAAACTTGAATTTGACAAATATTCGGTCGGTCAATTTTTTACTGGATGTCTCAGAATTTATGAAAACAGTTGTAAAACGCTCCAATTTTTTTCGGTTCAGACTAGTCCTATGACGGATTGCGGTTCTATTGATTTAAGACCGGTCCGAATAATATCCCTAATAAATAACATTATTCGATTAACAGCTGATCGATATCGATCAATTTCTTTTAAAATGTACCAATATTTTATTCAAAATTTATCATATGGGCCTTATATGACAACCCTAAAGTATAAATAATAATTTAATATGGAAAATTAGGTGTAATATGGATGATCGTGGTGTATGAGTGAGCAAAGAAGTTGTGTATAAGATATTAAATTAGCAAAACGTGTGGTATGGTTGGTGAGACCACAACTGCGTATAATCAATATATTTATTGTATATAATATGCATATGATAGATAATTTTTGTAAATGGATTTCGGGCTTCTAAACTTACAATATCTGTTCCAATTCGAAAGAATTTTAATAGATAGAGTTTGTGACGTTTTAATTTACAGTAAAAGCCTGGTGTCTAATATGTCGTTAAATAGAAAAAAAAAACAGTGATCGTGACAATAATTTTTTTCTTTTTAAAAAAAAAATAAATAAATAAATAAGATCGATGGTTTATTTTAAAATATCTATCAATAAAATGTTGATACCTTTGAATGATATTAGCTCTGATAAGGAATATACACTATTGATTAATAGCCTTTTTGAAAAATCTTTAATATTGATAAAGAGGATAGTTTTTTTTAACAAGAATTATTCTCTTAATAAAGAATTTAATATTGATCAAGAGACAAATTTTTTTGAAAACAATAATTTTCTTGAAAAAAGTTATAATACTAATAATATTTTGAATTAGAAATAGTTTTTACTAGAATTTGATATATTTTATTATAATAATAAATAAACTTTTGCCAAATTTCATAAGGTAAATAATAATTTAATATATAACTATACTATTTTTCTTTTTTTTTATATTCAAAGTGTCCATCTTGGGGCTTAGATTTTTTTATTCAAGATATTAGAACCATTGGTCATCTATATGGGGATTTCTAGCATTTGTACATTGACAAGAATACAACTAGCCACTTACACTTTTGCATACTAGCTGCCACACCTACAACCTGACTATAGGATTGCCTATTCAGGCTTTCTGATTCCTGACTTCCTGCCAACCTATCTTGTATTACTAGAAATTTGTTCTGGATTTTTATCATCTATGCCCTTAAAACACAGGTCTGATTAATCCAACTATCCTTGACAGAAAACTAGATAGAGTGGTACAGGATCCCAAAAAACTCTAATATAACTTAGATGTTTCTAAAAAAACATTTTTGTATAGAAATTCATCAAATATTGCACTTTTACATAGTAAATTTTTTTTAAAATTTGCTTTATTTTATATATCTATTTGGTTAAAATACTACTGAAATTATACAAACTCAGATCTAAGTTGTATCAGAGTTTTTTAGAGTTCTAGCAGTACCTGTTTCACTTAGTATTCATTTATATTTTGGTAATTACATATTGCTCCAATACTTACAAAACAAGATTATTTTTGATACCTATTTTTGACCTTGTAAAGTTTACCAAACCCAGTACTATTAGGACCCTGAAGAACTCTGATACAACTCAGATCTGAGTTTGTATAATTTTAGCAGTATTTTAGCCAAAAAGATGTATAAAATAGAGCAAAATTTGAAAATTTACTAAATAAAAATGCAACGTTTGATAAATTTCTATGCAAAATTTCCTTTTTTAAAATCATCTAAGTTGTATCAGAGTTCTTTGGGGTCCTGTACTATTCCTATTTTTCTATTAGGTTCTTTTTCTAGTTGTATCCCTACTTCTAATTTGTGAATACAGAATGATCAGTTTGCTTGGCTTTATGCACCAATAGTCTTTTTTCTTTTGGTATATATTTTTAAAACACATGTTCTTTTTCTCTAGCATAACTCTAGTAGTCTAGTTGGTAGGGTTCTTTTTAACCCTTTTGTTATAAGTCGGATCTTAGTCAGTTACTATTGGATTTTTGTTCAAATAGCTATAATATTTTTAATATTTTTTTATTACTATTTTTATTATAAACTAGGCTAATGTGTAGCATTGTATGTCCAGAGCACATGATGATTATCATATAATATAAACATATAAAGCATGCATATTTTTTGTTAGACTAAATTACAAATTTGAACATGCATATGGATGGACAAAAAATTTTTAACTTATATTTCTAATGTGATCTTCATAGTGTTTATATAAATATATCAAAAAGGTAATTATTTTGGAACTGAATACATCAAAAACATAATTTTTATATTACCTTGCAAAACACTAAAAGTTCATCACTATGCTCCAGACAATAAACACACTCTTTTTTAAACAAATATTAAATAAAAGTTAATAAAATAAATAAAATTTTATTAAATTTGATTAGATAGTTGTCAAGTTCTTGAGTTTAAAATTTCAAAAAAAGATATATAATATAGATTTTGATAAATTTAGTAAATTTAGAGATTTTGATATCGCAAATTAATATTTAAAAAAAATTAAAATAATTATTAGTTAAGGTTAGGGTCTGAACTAGTATTAATATTAGATTAGAGAGTGCAAATATATATGCAAAATTAAGTGCTAAAAACTTTTAATTAGAAGTACAAGACTATACTAGTTTATATAATAAAATTCAAGTTATTTAAAATTTTTAATTTTTTTTGTAATTTTTTGTAATTTTTTGTTTATTTTGTTATGCAAGATCTTGTAATCTAATTGGCAAATTATATTAATCTGTGATATAGCAATTTGCGAATTTAACAATTTTCTATAATATTTATTTATAATAAAATATTAATATAGTAATATAGGGCATCTATAAATAACATTATATACCCACATAGTAGCTTTTGATCCCCTTCTAGACTATATAACAAAAATTTTCAAAATCTGTATGTTTATACACGTGTATATAAAATTTTACAAAAACTTGAATATTTTGTCTAATTTAGATAATTTTGTTACCATTTTATTCGTCTTGGTGTGATAAATCCAATAATACCAAATCTATATCATTTGGATTACTGGATCACAAGATATTACAAAAAACTATTGACTATATAGTAATTTTATAAGAAAAGATATGACCAATAGAATTTTGCTAATAACTTCTAATGCAATAATCCAAATAAAATAAAATTGGTAATATTCGACTCCTTTCACTGAGATGAATTAAATAGTACCAAAATTATTCAATTTGGACTACTGGGACAGAATTTAGACAAATTTTTTTAAAAAATTATGTTATATTTTTATGACCTCTACTTATCAGAAAAAATATTATATTTCGTCTAATCTCCACCTCTTGTATAACATTATTTATAGGTGCTCTATTAGCTAAAATTGTTTATACTTGTTAAATATTTTAACTTATAATATTATAGGCATAATTAAATTCTAAATAATATCAAAAGAGTAAAGTTATTTGTTATATAAGTGATAGCAGTTTATATAACACTAAACCAATCAGATTTCAGGATCTTGTATAATATAACATGATCAGAAAATTCAAAACAAACATTCATTTTATCAAAAAACCAACAAAAATTGCTTATTACTCAAAATCTGCATAGAAAACCATCTTTCATACTTTAACAAAAAGTTTTTCTTGAGTGATTTTACTATATACCCAAACCCTAACCCTAATTTAAGTACTCACTCTAACCTCTAACCCTAAACTAACAAAGACTAAACTTTATTAATGCAAAGATGATCTACAGGTGACATTATCACATGCATCACATATAACTTAATTACTATATATCAAAATTCTAAATAAGCTTATTAAAATAGAGTTTTACTAAAAGTATCTATGGTGTTTTATACTATATTACACAAAACGATTAGAATAGCCAATAAAAATTTAAAATTAGGTGTAATATAAAATTTTGTTTCTTTGTTTATTTTTTTAAAAAAATGTTCATATCTTAAAATTTTGCTTATAAAACCATCTTTGGGACTCTAATAAAACCTTGCTAAATTTTGTATATACTAATGCCCAGATAAAATTCCAGGCCTTACTCTAACCCTAAAGTAATTAAAATTTATTTTTTGTTTTATAAAAGTTTATTTTTTTGTTTTTGTTATACAGATTTGCAAATTAAATTTACCTATAGTAGTAAAATACCATAAATGCGTTTTATAATATTTGTTAAAATATTTAATTGCCAATTCACCTAAGAAGGATAGAATTTTATATGCGCAAATTACTATTAAATTTATATATATTATGAAATCTTCTTTTCCTCTATAGCTAAATATTTTTTTTATTATGTTAATATATTTTGATTTACTAAATATAAATGTAGTGAAGATGTTTTTATATATAATATAAAAAATTATTAAAATTGATCAAGTAGATTATAAGACATTTAAATTTTAAAATTCTCAGCTATATAAAATTTTTATATGTTTAGAGGAAAAAAAGATTTCATCTCTATATAAAATATATAGTAATTTGCGCTATAGTAACTATATAATAATACTATAGTTCTTATACAGATTGCTAATTAATTAGCAATTCATATAAGAACAGGACAATTTATAAAATTTTATATAATAAAAATAAGCAAATTTACTATAATACTTCGAATGTTGGAATCCAGTTTGCCTACAATATAAAGTATTAATAGTTTAAATAATATAAAATTAAATTATATAGGCATAAAAATATGGTATTTGTCTTTCTTTTTAGTAAAAGTCTGGTAGAATTTTCTAAAAATAAAAGGTACTTTACTAAGTGCTGAAATTTTGAATTTTAAAAAAACTCGTCTTTTTACTATATAATTTTGGGAAATTGGATTCCATATTACTATTAAAACTATATAAATACTTATCCCCAACTTTTGTCCTGTTCTTATATGAATTGCTAATTAAATAATAATAAATATCTAAATTAAAAACAAATATAGTAGATTTTTTTTATATGTTACTATATTCTAAACAATTAAAATTAATATTTTATTTAAGGGAGCTTTTTTAAAAAAATACATTGCTATAGCAATTCTATAATTGACCAATTAAAATAAATCATATAATTTATATAACAACTGATACTAATTAGTCAACACATAAATCATGTGATCAATTTTGATTGGTTATCATATATATTTGAAATTTATTAAAAAAATAATACAAACAAAATATAATAGCAATAAAATCTATACTAAACTAAAACAAACAAAAAACTTCTATAATACTCTTTTGTTAATTTAGAACTCAAATACTTTGTTTTTTTTTGTAAGGCACCAAATGAGTCAAGAAAATTAATATTATCTAATCTCTATTTAGTATTGATCAACTTCAATTTCAATTATGACAACTTTATTAATAATAAGATGTATAATTACAAAATCAAAGTGAAAATACCTAAAGAAAGTTAGTTAGACCTGCGGGTTGATAGTATAGCAGTTATGCTTCCAAGTTGCAAATTGAAGGTTGCTAGTTCAATTTCCCCTAGAGACGAAAACGAATAGACTAGCCGGATAAGAAACTGAAACACTGTAAAAAGACAGGGACCCAGGACATTTATGGACTTATTTGGGCAGTTGCCATTATCAAATCTGTGACAGTAAAATGAAAGTATTAGAGCCCGATTTGGAATAACCAAAGTCACGAGACATAATATGAGTCCGAAGTCTGAGAAAATACTACATAAACTCGTGGCGACACAATCCAAAATGTGGTTCGTACCAACAAGTATCTAATGGCTAAGATTTTTGTTGCTGGGAGAATAAATAGTCAGTGCACACCGGACATTTGGGCGGTTAAAATAGACTAGCTGGATGATGTTACTACTAACAGATAATATATGTAATTTGCTGTCCTGATTAAATTAATAAAAAATATATTATATCTCTGGTGCACTACCAGTGCAAGTTTTTAAAAAAAAAAGAAAGTTAGTTTTAATAAAAAACTAAAGAAAAAAACTGAAAAAAGAAAAAATACTTATTTGAAAAGTTCTAATTTCATACAAAAAATACTGAAACAAACTATTAATTGTGCATAATAAAAACAAAAAGCAAAATTAAAAAAATTAAAAAATCAAAAAATCAAAAAAAAATTAAAAAAAAATCAAAAATAAGAAAAGAAAAACCAAAAAACAAAAAATAAAATACTATAAAAAAACAAAAAGAACCAATAAACGAAATAAAAAGTTACAAAAAACAAAATATTAAAAAACAAAACAAACAAACAAAAAAATTAATAAAAAAAAATAAAAAATATAAAAAAAATAAATAAAACCAAAAAAATAAAAATAAAATTAATTGACTAAAAACAATAAAAACAATAAATAAAACAATAAATAAAACAATAAAAAACAAAAAAAAATAAAAAAATGAAAAAAACTATAATATAAAGTAAAAAAGAGTAATTTGGCAAAGTTAACATAACTAATATAAAAACTTTTTTATTTTTAGAACTTAATTAGACATCACATGCTAAATGTGCTTGTATATCGCACTCCAATGATCTACTAATTAAATTTGAAAATTAGATGTAACATGCAAATTTTCTTTTAATAACAAAATAAAAAATTTTTTTAAAATTTGTAATATTAAAAAATTTCATTTATTTAACCACCTTTCATGCTCTAACAAAAAAATTTCTTGCAAAATTTTGGTATATACTATTATCTACTCTCTAACTTCTAACACTAACCTTTACTCTTACTCTAACCTTATATTAATTTAAATTTTTGTTATATAGAACATTAGTTACATAGATCTACAAACTATATTTACATATTGTGTGCGATAAATTAGCATATCACAAGATGCATTGCATATATTTATTCTTATTTTTAAGAGTTTTTTTAGGCATCTATATATAAGTTATATATTTCTGACCTGCTGACCAATCAAAGAATGGGAAAATCACATGATTAAAAGTTCATGTGGTGATCCGATTACTGATACAAAATCAGCTGTGCATTGCCAAATCCGAATAAATAAGTATAGATAATCTTTGATCTTTTTTTATTTTTTTTTATTTATTTTTTTTACTTGTTTTCGCTTTCTTCGCTTTCTTTACTAACTAATTTTTTATTTTTTTTATTTGTTTATTTAGCTTGTTATCTTTTGTTGTGATGTCATAGTTGGTATTGCAATTGGTATCACAGTTGGTGTCGTTGTCGGTGTCATTGGATTTCCTCTGAATTTGATGTTTTATATTTCTCTAACGTTTTTGTAGGTTAATCTTGCATTTGTAATATTCTTTATGCAAGTGTCTTATAAGTGGTTTTTCATATTTTTCTGACAGTTTTGTGGTGGTCTTATAGGTGGTCTTCCATATTTCTCTATAGGTTTTCTCGTGGAGAATTGGCCAGTAAAGCGGCCCTAGTAATAGTTCTTATTTTTCTTTCTTTTTTCTTCTTTTTTATTCTTTTTTTTTCTTTATTTTTTTTAACTGCTTAGGTTTTTTTAGGTTCACTACTAGTTCACTACAATATAGAATTATCGCTGTTCATCGTTGGTGCCTCCTTTTATTGTAGTGAGTTGTTCTTGCTGTGTGCCGTTATACTACTTACGTCGTTGTGTAGGGTTAGATTAGAATTAGAAGATAAAATGATTATGATTAGTATTAGTATTAGTATTAGTGTTAGTTATATATAGTTTAGTGTTAGAGTTAGATAGTAGTACAAGATTATATAAGTGTGGATATGTATTTGTTTTATAATAAATATGTATTAGCTGTACTATATAATAAATATAAAATAATCATAATTAAAGTAAAATAACAAAACAAAGCAAGATGACAAGACAAAGCCATGAAAATATAAAAATAGCTATCTAAACCAGTCTTGGTCCACTATATAAAAGTATTGGAAATGCTCTAACTTTGATTTTAATTAAAAATCAGAAAAAACATGATGTACATACATACGTACCTGGCTTTAAGCGACCCTCTAACTTGGTTGTGCATCCCAATAAAATTAATAACTGATTTTATATATTGCAAATTATAATAAAATCAGATTAAAATGAAATATAGATTTTTATTTAACTCTCTTATACCTGTTTAACATAATCTTTACTCTAAAACTAACCTATAATCTCAACCCCTAATCTAAAGAATGCCCCAATTTGTCCATTTTTTTATACTATATATATTTCACTTTAATTATGATTCATCACATTTATTTTATATTTTATTTCATATTTATTATAGAAAATTACTTCGATCCACAGGCTGTGAAATTCACACCTCCATTTTAAAAAGTTTTCTATTAAAGTTAGAATTAGAGTTAGGGTTAGGGTTATAAAAATAGCAACCTTTATAGTAAAATTTAGCAAGAAATTTTTTTTCACATAAAAAAAAGTAGTTTCATAAGCTAGATTTTGTATTATAAGTAATTTTTTGATTTTTTCAAAAAAAAACTTTGTTTTTGTTATACAAAAAAATTTGCAAATCATGTTAATTTTGCAATTTTAATTGGCAGATGCAGGACTGTGAATTTCATAGCCTGTTAAGATTAGCAATACTTTTTATTATATACTAATACATATCCACATTTACATAATCTTGTGCTACTAGCTAACTTAACCCTAACACTAAACCCATAAACTAACACTAACACTAACACTAATTATTCTAATTCTAATCTAACTCTACACACTAAAGTTGCGAACTTTTCTCAAAGTAGTTACTACTTACAGCACTATATCTATGACATAGATGACGTACTATCTTTAGCATCACATTGATGTATAGTAGTGACATGACGTTTGATGTTTGCCGCAATGCTGTAGCAAGTGCCACATGCTATAGCCATATGCCGTAGAAGGTAATGTATAATATAATATTTACTAATTTTACTGCTGCATCTCATTTCTTATAAGATTAGTTGGCAGCACTAAGCTAGTATTAATGCTTCGCAGGTTTGATCTGAGATCTAAATTCGAATCGTTGAAGCAACTTGAGTTACATAAAAATGCTAAATTTTTTGGACACTATAGCTTACTACTTGCTATAGCATTATAGTATACATACATAATATTATTCTATTATTTTTTTTTTGGGCATAGGATGAGAATTATCATTATGGTGTAGGGAGCCCTTGACTCCCTGAGGAAGTTAAAGACTTTTAGTGGAAGTTAATAGCTTCTGGAAGGAGTAAAAGACTCCCAGAAGAAGTAAAAGACTTTTAGTAGGAGTTTAAGACTCTAGATTAAACTCACAAATATATAAAGGGTGAATTTCAGCTTATGAAGGAAGAAAGAAAGTTAACAATATAAATTGTATTAGTATTGTTGTAATCATTTGATGTATTGTTTATTAATAAAAAGAAACCTTATAGCCCGTAATTATATATATTAATTTATTGCTTTAAACCATTTAACCTTAAACACTATTTGTTCACAATCGAAGCTAAATTGGTTCAATCCTTATAAAGCTCTCATTGATTGTAACAACAGCATATGTTACTTGTTATGGCATACATCACTTATACAGCATATGTTACTTGCTATAGCATTACGGCAAATATCACCTTCAATATCTATGTCATTGTGATGCATTTGCTATGACGTTTGACATGAGGTAGTTACCCTCTACTTAAGAAAAGTTTGCAACTTTACTACATACGATGTAAGCGACCTTTAGCGGTATGATATGGCACATGGCAAAAATTACTCACCAAAGATGAAAAGAGCACCAATAAACAACGATACCAACAAATGATAATATAAATGACAAAAAGAGTTACCAACAAATGACCCAGATTATGATGGCGATGATTCTATATCATAGTGAACCTAAAAAAAACACAAGCAGTTAAAGAAAATAAGAAAAAGAAGAAAAAATAAAGTAAAATAAAAACTATTACCAGGGCAGGGCCACTTCACTGGCCAATTCTTTACAAAAAAACCAAAAACACCTATAAAGAAATACGAAAGACCACCTATAAGACACCCATACGAAAACCATATTACGAATACAAAATCAACCCTAAAATGCTGAATCTAGAGAAAATCTAATAGCAACATCAATGATACCAACAATGACACCAACAACGACACCAACTGCGACACCAACTGCGACAGCATGATGAAAGATAACAAGCTAAATAAATGAATAAAAAAATTATTTAGTAAAAAAAGCAAAAAAAGAAAAAACAAGTGAAAAAAACAAATAGAAAAAAAAAAAGATCAAAGATAATCTATTCTTATCTATTCGGATCTGGCGATGTATAGCTAATTTTGCATTAGCAATCAGATTATCACATAAACTTTTAATCATGTGATTTTTCCAGTCTTTGTTTGGTTAGCAGACCAGAAATATATAATTTATATATCTCTGGCCAGAGATACCTAGAAAACTCCTATTTTTAATATTAAAAAATTTTTATTTTTTGTATCAAACTTTACATATAATTTAGAATTATTTTATAAAAAAATTAGTAATATAATATCTTGTTTTAATATGATATTAAATAGATTATAAATTGTATCAAAAAGCTTAATTTTAGAGAGATAGAGTAATTTGGTGAATTTATAGTATCTTGTGTGATCCAGTAGTAAGAATTGAATAATTTTTATACCATTTGATATGTCTCAATGAAATGAATCGAATAATATAAAATTTATCTGATTCTGATCACTAGATTACAAAATATCATTAATTATATATTGCACAAAAATGATATTTTGACGAAGTGTAAGCATGACAAAAAATTGAAAATATCTTGTGATCTAGTAATCAGAACTAGGCGAGCTTAGTACCATTCAATTTGTCTTATCGAAATGTATAAAAATTATTCGATTCTGATTATTAGATAATGAGATATAAAATTTGCCAAATTACTTGTCTTTGCCAAATTACTCCTTTTAGGACCCCAGATATCTCTCATATAGGTTATAACCAGCATTTAAAATTCGAAATTGGTTTTATGTTCTCAAAAAGAACATTTTTAATTTCTTAATGTTCTTATTAGTAAAATTTTAATGTTTTTTATATAAAAAATTAAATTTTTTTAATATCAAAAGAATTTTTGAATATTCCCAAATAAAGAACATAATTTAATAATTTATGTTCCCAAAAATTGGATAATGTTCTTTGATAACACTGAGAACATTGAATTTTAAATACTGGTTATAACTGGATTTTGGCCAATTTTGACCTAATTTGCTAAAAATGACAAAACTATTTACTTAAATTACTTTTAATCCAGTAATTAGAATTGAATAAACTTTTTTTTTGTTAGATGCATCTCATTGAGAGCTTTATTTTTTAAAAAAGTTTATTCAAATTGAACTACTAGATGCCAAGATAATTGCCAAAAACTGTTTTTCTACTTTTCAAATTTTGGGGGTTTTTGCTAAAATGTATAATATATGACCTCTGTACTATATATCCGGGGTTTTCACCTTTTTACCTTATATAATAAAGAACATTGTAATTTATCGCTATAGTAATATATTACAACTCTGATATCCAATTAGAAAGCAAGATCAGGTATAATGTAAATCAAAACAAAATATTGTTAAACACTTGTAATGTTAAAAATTTTACTATTAAACCATTTTTTGTATTTTAAGGATAAAGTATATATTGATTATTTTACATATAAAATCAATGGTATTTTTTTTGTATAACAGATTATATAGTAAACACAACTCTGATTGAGTAATTATCTGTTTTAAAATATTTTTACTATTTGTTTTTTTGTATAACCTTAGCAAATTCGAAGCCTTTGGCAAATTTAGCTATATGGAATGGAGTCAATAGAATTGGGACAACTTCACCTCATATAAAGAAGTAAATTTTTTTAAAATAATACAACTACTAAAGATTTTACTACTATAAATAGAAGGTTTAATCTGTATATTGCCAAATTTTGGTAAAGATTAACAGTGATTTTAAAAAACTTTTATTAGTGGCATATTTCAAATTTTGTATGAAATTCTAATGTATCACCAAAATTATATAATAAATAATCTATGTACACTCTACTCTTAACAAAAAAAATTCCTTGCACAATTTTACTACAGTTGTACTCCTATATAATCACACTATCAGAACTAATAAAAAGTGTTTTTATATAGAATTTACTTATATAGAAAGCAATTTTTATATGTTTAATAGTAGTTGGTTCAAAAAATAATAATGCTTATAAAGAAATATGCTTATAGAAGGTGCTTATATAGAAGTGCAACAGGACCTCAAAGAACTTTGATGCAACTCAGATAATTCTAAAAAAAGAAAATTTTGTATAAAAATTCATCAACCATTGCATTTTTATATAGTAAAATTTCAAATTTTGCTCTATTTTATATATTTATTTGGCTAAAATACTACTAAAATTATACAAACTCAGAGTTCTTTAGGGTTCTAGTACAACTGTATAAATTTCTTTTATTATCTTCATACTACTTTCACCTTATTCTAACTCTAACTAATAAAAAAATCAGATTATTTTGGGTTGTTTTGATTTCATGTTATATAGATTTATAGATAGTGATATATTGTATATATTAAAACTTATAAAATTTATAATAATAATAAAGATTTTTTACAACTCTTTCCAAAGATCATTTGGATCAACTTTTCCAATACAACTAAACTGTAAAAACCTATAAATAAAATGTAACCTTTTATTACAAAACCTTTTTTAGAGTATTCAGAAATAAGAATTTTACTCAGAGCAACTTAAAAAGAGCTGAAAAAATAGCCTTGGATAGGTCTCCCTGAAGTAAAACACAAAAACTATCGAATAGTAGTTGGTTACTAAGTAACTGAAAATCTTTGTTATCAAGTTTAAATGTTTTTGAATTTTATGAAAGCTGTATATTTTTCTATAAACTACAAAACTTACATGGTTTCAAACCCATAAAACAAGTTGGACTGCTTGGAACCTCCTTCGTCTCTTTGGCTTTTTCAAAATTTTGACAAAGTGGGCATTTTGGCTTATCTTCTCCAAAAGATTGACAATATTTACCTTTCCCAATTTGAAAATGCGATTGCTATATTGGAATGAAGTTATAAGTGGATTTCAGTATTTTGAAATAAACAATAAACGATATGTGTTTGAGAAAACCTTGTAACGAAATTTCATTCTAGAATATTCTTATAGCTGTAGTTTCTTTTTTATATACCTTTCTTTACAGTTTTTTAGGTTAGAGGCCATTTTTTCTAGCAATAGTTTTTCAACTATATATATTAAGTTAAGTTTAGTTAGAGTAGAGACTACTTTTCTTAGTATCATGAAATTTTTAAAATAGTTCATCTTGGTAGCAGGTTTTAACTGATCTGAGGTCTTGCTTTTTCTTTTTTTCTTTTCTATAATTTGTTTTCTTGTTTTCTTTTTGTTTTTTCTTTTACTTTTTACCCTCTTTTTTCATATTTTGCCCTTTAGTAGTTTAGTTTTTTTCCTTCCACTTTCAAAGATATTTTCTTCGAGAAATGCCTTTGTATAGTAAAGCAAGGTGTATATATATTGTAGCCCAGATGACAATCCTGTCCAATTGTTAATTGGGCCAGCCAGGACCCCAAAATATACATAGATAGGTCAGGTATGTGTTTGCTTATTTTTGAGGTTTTTATGCAAATCTTTTCTATTTATAGTAATTTTTTTGCTTATTTTTGAATTTTTTTCACAAACCTTTTTTTTTTAGTAACCCTATAATTAACCTGACCTATCTATGTATATTTCGGGGTCCTGGTCAGCCCAGATGACAATTTTTATAGCCAAAAATAAAAATTGGCCTAAACTGATCTCTAACTCTACTTTAATTTTACTCTAACCCTAATTTAATTTGGCCAGGTTGTCATCTAAGCAGGATTGTCATCTGGGCTACAACATATATATAAGACAAAAAGAAAATAGTAATTTGTTGTTATAGAGCTTTATA
This sequence comes from Gigaspora rosea, assembly GCA_003550325.1. Lineage (NCBI taxonomy): Eukaryota > Fungi > Glomeromycota > Glomeromycetes > Diversisporales > Gigasporaceae > Gigaspora > Gigaspora rosea. The sequence goes on from QKWP01001581.1 coordinate 67,058, forward strand.
TGATTGATAATCATAAAAATAAAATTTTTATTTATTTATTTTTTGTTTTTGTTTTTTTTTTATTTTTTAGAACTATTACTGAAAGTTATCACTAAAGCTTTGACATTTGTATAAAGGTATTAGCTGTTCTTTATTTTTCTGTAAATTTTTTAGTACGATTTATTATTTTTAGTAGGTTATTTTTTATTTTTTTAAAATAAACATGGTATGAGAATATAGCATAATAGCTAAAACAAATAATTAAAATAGACATAGCATAGTAGTTAATTTTCTATTATAGTTTATTATAGTACTAATATTCTTATGTTCTTTTTTTTTAGAATAAATATAGTATAACTAGAATAGATATAGCACAGTAGTTTATATATAATAGTACTAAGGTTCTTTTGTTCTTTTCTTTAGAATAAATATAGTACAATTAGAATATAGCTAGAATGATTATAGCACAATAGCTTTATATAATAGTGCTAATATTCTTATATTCTTTTCTTTAAAATAAACATAGTATAATTAAAATGTAGTTAGAACAGATATAGCATAGTAATTAGTTTTTTTTTAATATATAATAGTTCTAATGTTTTTATGTTTTCTTTTAGAACAAACATAGTATAGTAGTTAGTTTTTTTATTTAATATATAAACAGTACTAATGTTTTTACATTTTTTTTTTAGAATAAATATAGTAAGATTGTTGGAATATAGCTAAAATGGACATATCACAGTAGTTGGTAGTTAGTTTTTTTTAATATATATAATAGTACTAATGCTTTTATGTTCTTTTTTTTTAGAATAAAATTGTTGGAATATAGCTAGAACAAATGTATTATAGTTAGAGCTTACGGATCTTTATTCGAATAATATTCGAATAACTTAGGGTTAGCAAATATCTAGTCGAATATTCACCGAATGACTAATATTCGCCGAATAATCGAATAATCGAATAATTATAATTATTCGAATACATATAATTATTCGAATAATTATATATATTCGAATAATTATAATTATTCGAATATATATAGTTATTCGAATAATTAATATATGATTTATACAACAATAAATTTAAAATTGAGCATTGTATACCGGCCGCACGGCTTTTTTTTTTATAGTAAAAAATTTTTTTTTATATTAGTCTTTTTTTATCATTAAAAATGGATTTAAAAAGACTAATTAAAGCTTATTGTGGATGTTAATTCTCTATTAATATTAATCACATTTTTTCAAATCACGATAGTAATATAATATATTAAACACAATTATTTGAATAATAAATTTATTTAATCAATTGCTAAATTTAGAATGTTAAATAACTTGCAATTAACCATCACTTTACTTCAGGTATATAAAATAATATAAATTTATATTTTAAATTATTTATACCAATTTAATTAAACCTATATTTTAGAAAAGCTATATTATGTTATATTGCATTCAGCTATGTTGTGACCCGGATTTGAATTGTCCCGATTCAAATTCAGGACTATCCCGAATGAGAATTTTGTGGTTTTGGCCAAAATTATGCTAACGCTAACTAAAATTCAAATTACTTATTCTAAGTGCCAACTCTAACTCTAAAGTTTCAATTCTGTCAAAATAATCTGCAAACGTCTCATCCGGGGCAGCCTGATTCTGAATTGGGACGATTCCATTCTGTGTACGTATGAACGTATAAATATACTATATCAGATATATTAATTTAAATCCTGTAGATTCGCAGAGATGGGTAACGCTGATGGAAAATTTAATAGTTAGTGAATTAGAGTTGAACTTAAATCATTGATTCAAATTGTTAATGGAATTGGTAAATCATTCATTCATTCAAATTGTTAATGGAATTGAATTTGAACTTAAATCATTCATTATAATCAAAAGTCGGCAGAGATAGGTTGTGCTATAAACATAGAATTTGGTTGAAAAAGACGAAAATAAGACATCATTTATTAACAGAAATCTGTAGATATGGTGGTTAGAAATTGTTACCGGAATGGAATTTGGATTGAAAAGGATGAACATATGGCATTCATTTCTGTCAAAAATCCGCGGAGATGAGTGACGCTGATGGAACATTCCGGGTTTGATATTGTTATCAAAATCGAATTGAAGTTGAAAAGGATGAACACAAGTCATTCATTCATTATCAAAAATCGACAGAGATGGAGTGGGTTATCAACATGGAATTCGGGCTGAAAAGGACGAATATAGGGCATTATTTATTAACAGAAATTTGCAGAGATGGTAACATTGATTGTTGGAAATTGTTACGAAATGGAATTGGAATTGAAAAAGATGATTATGTGACATTCATTTACTGTTAAAAATCTGCTGAGATAGGTAATGCTGATGGAACATTTAATGTTAACTTAATGGAATTGAAGTTGAAAATGATGGACATAAGGCATCGTTTATTAATAGAAATCCGCGGAGATGGGTAACACTGATTGTCAGAAATTGTTACCGGAATGGAACTTGGAGTTGAAAAGGATGAACATATGGCACTCATTTCCTGTCAAAAATCTACCGGGATGATGAACATTTAATGTTGAAAACTGTTAATGGATTGGAGTTGAAAGGATGGACATAAGATATTCATTCGTTATCAAAAATCAGCAGAGATGGAGTGTGCTAACGTCATAGAATTTGGGTTAGAATTCCGTAGGGATGTGTAGCGCTAATTGGAGTTGAAAAAGATGAACATGTGGTATTCATTTCTTGTCAAAAATCTGCTGAGACGGGTGACGTCGATGGAATACTTAATGTTTGAAATTGTTAATGGGATTGGAGTTGAAAAGGATGAACGTAAGGTTTTCATTATCATCAAAAACCTGGAGCTAGTGGAATAAATGGAGTTGGATATTGTTTTCATTTATTATCAAAAATCTGTATAGATGGAGAACGCTAGTAGAACATTATGGAGTTGGAGTTGAAAAGGATAAACATAAGGCTTTCATTTGCTATCAAAAATTTTCAGAAATAAGGAACGCTAGTGGAATAAATAGTGTTGGATACTGTTATTGTCATGGGATTGGAATAGAAAAGGAAAAACATAAGGCTTTCATTTATTATCAAAAACCAGCAGAGACGTGAGACATTATAGAATATAGGAGTTGGGATTTCTTAACGAAATCGTTAAAGAAATGTGTAATCTGTATCAATTCTAGACACATTAGAACAATTTTCGGTAAATAAGAAACAATCAAAACAATTATTAACTACCTTTAACCTAACGTAGAAACCAACTCTAATCCTGTATCTGACGCAAATTTTAATCTGATGCAAGACATTCTCCATTTTTGCTTACATGATAAAGTCGATCCTATGATTCAAATAATTCATGCGTTATGGTATTATCATCGAATATCAGCAGTAATTGGAATGCAGGGCCATGTAAAAATTTGGATATTATTTATATGATTTACAAATTTCTATAAATAATATCCAAATTTTTATGTGCCCTGTTGGAATGTTAGTGGAATATTTGCGCTTGTTATTTTTTATCTTAATGGAACTGGAGTTGAAGAACAAGCATAAGACTTTCATTTATTTATTATCAAAGATTTAACAGAAATGGGATATGCTAGTAGAACGAACAACATTGATACTTATTCGAATATAATAAATTATTCGAATATAATAAATTATTCGAATATGATGAATTATTCGAATAATTCAAATATGATGGATTGTTCGAATACAATAGATTATTCGAATTATTCGAATATAATTAATTATTCGAATATAATTAATTATTCGAATATAATTAATTATTCGAATATAATTAATTATTCGAATTATTCATCGAATAAATATTTAGAAAACTTTATTCGAATATTTGCCGAATACGAATATTATTCGAATAACGAATATAAATCTGAAGCTCTAATTATAGTAGTTAGTTGGTAGTTTTTTTAATATATATAAGGAGGCATCCATAAATAATGTTATACAAGAAGAGTCAGACGAAATATAACATTTTTCCTAATAAATAGAGAGGTCAAAAAAATAATAAAGTTTTTTAGAAAAATTGTTTAAAATCTGATACAGTAGTCCAAATTTAATGATTTTGGTACCATTCGATTCGTTTCTGTGAGAGGAGTCGAATGGTACCAATTTCATTTTATTTGGATTACTGGATCAGGAGTTATTGCCAAAATACTATTGGTCATATCTTTCTTATAAAATTACTATATAACCAATAAAATTTTGCAATCCAGTAATCCAAATAGCATAATTTTGGTATCATTGGTTTCATTTCACTGAAACAAATCGAATGATACCTAAATCTTCTAAATCAGATTACTGTGTCACAAGATTTTCAAGTGTTTGTAAAATTTTTATATAAAGTAATTATGGATATTGTGGTGGATATGGGAATTGTAGTGAATCTGCTATAACTTGTACCCATTTACCCAAACTAAATGATTTTTATGCCATTTGAATTGTCTTATCGAGATGATTCGAATGGTACAAAAATTGTTTGATTTCGATTACTGGGTCATAAAATATTGGTGTTTGAATATTTAAATAAAATTTTTTTAAAAAAACCAATATATTATATTCAGACTAGAGATGGGCAAAATGGTATTTTTCTACACCATGCATGCGCATGGTATGCTGCATGCATGCATGCATGCATGTTCTATGCATTATAGCTAATTCTGGTCAGAAGTCTGCAGACTAGTCTGAATCTAAATATTTTATATGTATTTTTTGATGCTAACAAGTTTACTTAGTGCAAGAAGTAAGAATTAATTAGTAAAAATTTGTGAATCATAAGATTTTATAGAATTTTATTAATAAAATTTTACAAAATCTTATGATTCACAAAACTTTACTAATTAATTCTAACTTAATTCACTAAGTAAACTTGTTAAGCACCTAAAAATACATTAAATCGGCTAAGTTGTTTTTATTTTACTTGAAATTTGGAGAAAAGATGCATAATTTTGGATTTTTGATCAAAAAAGTCAAATTTAAGCATCTTTTCTCCAAATTTCAAGTAAAATAAAAACAACCCAGCCGATTTAATGTATTTTTAGGCGCTGAACAAGTTTACTTAGTGCATTTTGTTAGAATTAATTAGTAAAATTTTATGAATCATAAGATTTTATAGAATTTTATTAATAAAATTCTATAAAATCTTATAATTCACAAATTTTTATTAATTAATTCTAACAAAATGCACTAAGTAAACTTGTTCAGCACCTAAAAATACATTAAATCGGCAGGGTTGTTTTTATTTTACTTGAAATTTGGAGAAAAGATGCATAATTTTGGATTTTTGATCAAAAAAGTCAAATTTAAGCATCTTTTCTCCAAATTTCAAGTAAAATAAAAACAACCCTGCCGATTTAATGTATTTTTAGGTGCTGAACAAGTTTACTTAGTGCATTAAGTTAGAAATAATTAGTAAAATTTTGTGAATCATAAGATTTTATAGAATTTTATTAATAAAATTCTATAAAATCTTATGATTCATAAAATTTTACTAATTAATTCTAACCAAATGCACTAAGTAAACTTGTTTAGCACCTAAAAATACATTAAATCGGCAGGGTTGTTTTTATTTTACTTGAAATTTGGAGAAAAGATGCTTAAATTTGACTTTTTTGATCAAAAATCCAAAATTATGCATCTTTTCTCCAAATTTCAAGTAAAATAAAAACAACCCTGCTGATTTAATGAATTTTTAGGTGCTGAACAAGTTTACTTAGTGCGTTTTGTTAGAATTAATTAATAAAAATTTGTGAATTTTAAGATTTTGTAAAATTTTAATAATAAAATTCTATAAAATCTTATGATTCTCAAAATTTTACTAATTAATTCTAACTTTATGTACTAAGTAAGCTTGATCAGCACAAAAAAATACATATAAAAATATTCAGATTCAGTTAGTTTGCAGACTTAAGTTTGAGTCTGGTCTAAAGTTTGAAATTAATAAATTTTAGAGTCAGAGTTTGGTCTGATCCCAGATCAGACTCAGATTGGACCAGACCTGAACTGGATCTAGAAGCACTAGTCACACCAAGATAGTTATTTTGGTAGCAAAATTATAAAGTTATTTATTATCAATTATTTTTTTTGTATGGGCATATTAGTATTAAATTGCTTAGGCCAGCATGCATGCATGCATGGTGCCATCTCTAATTCGGACACTATTCTAATGCCAATATTTTGTAACCTAGTGATCGAAATCAACTGATTTTTGTACCATTCGAATTATCTCATTAAGATGATTTGAATGGTATAAAAATCATTCAGATTGGACCAATAGATCACAAGTTATTGCAAATTCTGCCACAATACCCTTATCTACTACAATATCCTTCCAATTTCGTGTAATATATGATTGTAAATAACTTGTGATCCTGTAATCCAAATTGAATGATTTTTGGTACCATTTGATTCATCTCATTGAGACAAATCGAATAGTACCAAAATTATTTAATTTGAACAATAGATTCAGAGTTATACTGTATATGTCAAAATTAAGCTACCTTTTTTGCCAAAAAATTATATGAAAAATTGTAAAGTAGCTTATTTTCAAAATATTGAATTTTTTGAAAAAATTAAAAATAAAAGGTTGTCCAAATATTACCAAATTTTTAATATAAGTATATTTTGATGCACTAAACAACTTTACTTAATTGAACTTTTGAAGTTTTCTTAGCAAAAAAAAAGGTTTATATATAGCAACTGCTAATGAATTTTTTAAAATTTTTTAAAAAAATCAAGGGTAGCTTATTTTAGATAGTAGCTTATTTTTGGATATATATGGTACTAAAATTCTCTTAACTCTGCCACAATACCCATATTTACCTTATAAATATACGAATTTTAAAAATTTTTTTATATAGTTTAGAGGGTCAAGCACTACTATATAGGATTATATAATATTATTTATGGATGCTCCCTAATAGTACTAATGTTTTTCTGTTCTTTTCTTTAAAATAAACATAGTATAATTAGTATGTAGCTAAAACAGATATATAATATAATTAGTTGATAGTTGGACCTTGGGTCCAATAATATAGCAGTTATACTTTAAGGTTTTAAATTGCAAGATTGCCGGTTCAAATCCAAGTGGCGGCAATTTGTAAGAAAGCCAGCCAGGCTAGACTAAATTAGAAAACTAAAATACCATAGAATACAAGGGCCTGGAACATCAATCAATGAACTCAATTCCTAGAATGGGCAGTAATCTACAATCAAGGCTACAGCAATGAGGGCTATGCCAGAATTCTGATTTGAAATAACTGAAGTCATGAGATGTAATGTGAGACCTAAGTCTGGATATTACGAGATACTACATGAACTTGTAGCATAGCAGTCTGAAAATTAGCTATGAAGATTTCTGGCCACTATAGCAGTCATAAACAGGTTGCTTTTGGGCTGCGTAAAAGCAAGCCAAGAGTAGTAAGATTGCATTGGTAGAAAATAAATAACAACTACGGTTATTATAAATCACTAAAAATAATACCAGCAAAACTGTCAAAAAAAAATTATTTGATAGTTAGTTTTTTTTAATATATAACAGTACTAATGTTTTTATATTCTTTTTTTTTTAGAATAAATATAGTATGTTATTAGAACATAACTAGATTAGTTAGTAGTTAGTTTTTTTTTATAATTAAGTTATATGCAATGCATGTGATAATATTATCTGTAGATCATTTTTGCATTGATAAAGTTTAGTTTTTTGTTAGTTTAGAGTTAGAGTGAGCACCTAGGTTTAGGGTTAGGGTTTGAAGTATATAATAAAATCACTTAATAAAAACTTTTTGTTAGAGCACAAAAGGTGGTTTCCTATGCAGATTTTGAATAATAAGCGATTTTTGTTGGTTTTTTGATAAAATGAACATTTGAATTTTCTGATCATGTTATATTATACAAGATCCTAAAATCTGATTGGTTCAGTGATACATAAGCTGTTGTCATTTATGTAACAAATAACTTTACTTTTTTTTAAATATATATAAGGGCAGTGGCAGATATTACAAAATTTTTATATAAGACTAATTATACAATTTGATTGGCTAAATGGTCTTATATAGGGGGGAGAAGGTAGCTCTATGATAAAATGATATTACATAATATATGTCATAGCCCTAATAGTACTAATATTTTTATCTTGTTTCTTTAAAATAAATATAGTACAATCACAGGTCAAAATCTAATATATCAGGTATCTATCGGGTACCATATTACTATAATTGAAAATTATATAAAACACTATATATTGGTAATCTACTATACATATATTGTATAGTTTGAATATATTGGGTACCCGATATATATATATAATAAAAATAATTTTTAAATCTATATATATTATAATTCTAAATCAGATAGTAGTTTACAATGCAGATATTTTATATATTCAAAAAAATTTATTCTTTATGATATAAAAAATAATTTTTACTACTTAAAAATTTTTTAATTTAATATATATTAGGTACCTGATAAATATAGTATTAACTAGTGATAGGAATTCTGGGCCCCAAAGTTGCAGAAACCTGGCTAGTTGCAGCAGCATGCAGGCTTGAGATACTTAACAATGTGGTAGAGGCAGCTGTATGGCTTGAAATATGAACTCCCGAGAAGTATGCCAGTAGGGGATTTCAGATATACCAATCTGGAAGCATAAAGCACCTATCTGATCTGGCAACATACACCAAATTGGAAGTGATGATACTAGATAGTGTGAGTAAAGTGGCGGACATGTGAATACTAATTGTTGGTTGGAGAGGATTGTACAAGCCAGGTAAGTCATATAAATAGGAATATGGAAGGCTCTGGTAGGTTTTAGCCATGGATAAATGGTTGTATAACCTAAAGTCCTAGTTCCAATACTTGTATATAATATGTATGTACTTCAGCAATATGTCAACTTACTTAAGTATTAATAAAAGTTTGGTGCAGGAGCTACACCCAGGTTCCCCAATATAAAAAAAAAAACTAGTAATAGGAATTTCTAAAAGCAGTAGTAAAAATAAATAATGGATTGCATCTATAGTGCATATATGCAATGGTGGGAATAAAAAGTAAATTTCCAGCTATTCTTATAGTAAGGCCAGAATTTTTATTCCCACTATATTGCATATATACACAGAAAACAATAAACTAGGTTATCAGGAGCTGATAGATGTCCAAAGCAATAATATATGTACTGTATATATATCAGTAGTATATCTGTTATATAAAACAATATGTATGAACCCAAACTTGGTTCAAAAAAACCCTATTTTGGTTCAATTAACCCAACTTGAGTAGGTTACTAAAATAAGATTTGTGTAATGTTATACAGCATTAGAGCTGTATAACCAAAAATTATTTTTGCAAAAACAATGTACTGGGTCTTTGTGTAATATAAGTGCATATATCGTGTAACTAGTATATGTACTGTGATTGGTCTATTCTAAAAATAGGACGGACATAAATATACACAAATTCTGGTCTATTGCTAAACTATAGATCGTCCTACGCTACACTTCGGACAATAAATAAATAAAGCAAATATGTTTTTATATTCACTTTTTTTAATTAATTTTTTTTATTATAATTTAAATTTTTTAAAAAAAATAAAAATAAACCAAATTAAAAATAAAACAATAAAAAAATAAAATACGAAAAATAAATCAGATTTTTTTTAATTTTTTTAAGAATTATTATTAATATCATCCAGGATGGTTTTACTAATCACCATCTCATGATTATTGTATATAACTGATATCGATTGTTGATTATTAGTAATAATTGATTGTTTTTTTTTTAGTTTACTTACATTTACTTACGTCTACTTTATTTCTAGATAACAGCTAGTGAAGTCGTTATTGAAGTCTTTGCCATTGAAATTGTCGTAGGAGTCATCATCAAAGCCTGTGAATTTTGTGTTATTGGTGTCATGATCATTGGTGATTGTAAGTTTGCTGTGGTTTTCGCTTTTGTTAGTACTTTTGATTTCGCTATGGTTTCGCACTTTTGATTTCACTATGGCTTTTAATTTTTTTTTTATTGTTAAGGTGAGGTCATGCCTCTAACTTTATTGGATGTATATTAATCATTACAATATATTGTACAACTATTATACTATCTACTAAGTGTCGAGACTTGGACTATTTTATCCATAACCTAAACCTACCAGAGCCTACCATATTCCCATTTATACAGCTAGCCTGGTTTTTTGGACGTTCCTTTTCCCCAACCAACAGTTAGTATTCACATGTCCGCCACTTTACCCACATTTCCTACTATCGTTACTCCCAATTTGGTGTATGTGATTCCAGGTAGGCGCTTGCTGCTTCCAAATTGGTATACCTGTTTCCTTACTAGCGTACTTCTCGGGAGTTCGTATCTCAAGCCATGCAGCTGCCTCTACCACATTGGGTAAGTATCTCAAGCCTGCATGCTGCCGCAACTAACCGATTTTCCTGCGACTTGGGGACCCAGGATTTAATGTTCCGAATTCGGGAATATGCGAACGACTGTACTTCCCGCTATGATGACGAGTACCCAGGCATGTTTCGCCGAAGCTTCCAGTCCCTGATATAGTTGGATGGCATCATGAGGCTCGGCCAACCCGACTCTACCACTACATGCACTTATACCAGCTGTACCTGTTACTGGTGGCCCCAGATCCTCTTAACGTCCTAAGACTCCCATATGGGTGCACCCAGAGCTCCGTTGGGTTTTGACACGTACACACCTCCATGCTTCTACTTCTTGCTGGTCGGTCAGTTCCGTCTGCCCTTGCAAAGTTCACTAAACCCCAGTACCCGGTCAGTCACTCTTTGGATTCTTTTCCCCAATCATTCCAGACTACCAATCCAGTTGGCCCGGAAGGATTGGTCTGCCAGGCTTTAGGTGCCTAAGGTCTCCCTTTCCTTGGTTCATGCTTCTATAACACATGACCTTTTCCTCAGGTGCGACTCCGGCGGCCAGGTTGGTGGGCCCCCTTTTGCCATTGGGGCTCTTGCCCGTCCAGATTTTCCGGTCAGTCCCCGCCAAGATTCTTTCCCGGTACCGTCGTAAGTCCAGCTACCTCTTCACTCGGGACTTGCCAAACGGGTTTCAATTGTTCCGGTCACTTGGATTTGTCTGTGTAACTTATACAACTACGCCAAAGCTCCCATTCAAGATGGTGATACCAAGGTTACAGGTAATGTACCTGACCGATCGATGAACAAATGTTACCGTAACACAGGCCTATTTTCCAATTCGTCTCCAGTGGGATTTGAACTCTAGACCTGACGCTTGGAGGGGTGACAACCAGACAGCTTCTCTAAGTCGCCACACCCTTTACTATGGCTTTTAATATTGTTGGAGGTTGTGATTTCATCATTGTTTTCAGTGTAGTTGGTACTGTGATTTCACTGTGGCTCTAGTATTGTTGAGGTTTGTGATTTCGCTATATCGTTAGTACTTGTGAATTTGCTGAGATTTTTTCTCGTTGGTGCTTGTGATTTTGACTTGGCTTCAAGTGCGTTGGTGCCTGTAATTTCGACTTGGCTTCAAGTACGTTGATGCTTGTAATTTCACTATGGTTTGGTACTTGTTATTTCTTCGTAGCTCTTTTCATTGTTGGTGCTTGTAATTTCACATTGGTTTTCAATATTGTGGTTTACGGTATCATTTATGCTTGTGATTTCACTGTGACTTTCTATGTCATTGGTTCTTGTAATTTCGCCGTAGTTTCTGTGTTATTAGTTCTTGATTTTACTATAAGGTAATGGCACCTATTTTTAGAAACTTTTTTTTGTTACATCTAAAATTTTTTTAAATGTTAATATATTTTTATAAAATTTTATATATAAAATTTATAATCTATCTATTATTAATAATATATA
>QKWP01001581.1:84520-96727 GCA_003550325.1 Gigaspora rosea
AGCAGTTAGAAGTTGTTCTAAAAAGAGAATTTTGTTGTTTTGAAGGCTTTTAATTGTAGAAGAATTGCATTTAGAGTTAAGAAAGTTATAAATAGAATTTAGAGTTTGATTTGAAAAGAAGTTTTAATTAATATTTAAATTGTTAATATTAATATTGTATTTTAGGAGTTGAAAAAGATAGAAAATGCAAGTAAAGTTGGTAAAGCGGTTGTGTTTAGTTTGGTAAATGAGAGTGTATTGCCATGTTTCAGAGAGCCATTCTTTAATTCTATATTCAAAAATTTGTTTTAGGAGAGGTGAAGAGTTTATAATTTTTTCAGTTATATTGCTTCCTGTATAAATACAGAGTTTGTGAAGTGTAGGAATATTAAGAAGTAAGGGGTTTGTTAGAATATTATTGTTTGTATTTAGAGATAGTTTAAGAGATCTTTTTATTTGTTTAGTTAGGAAAGTTGAAAGTTTGTTAATTTGTTGATTTGTTAAAAATGTTGCTTGAAGAAGATATTCTATTGAAGGTGCGAGAATTGTATTGAAAAGTCTTGAAATTTGAATTGGCAAAAGTTTTTTATATTGGATCAGTTTAATAAAGTTTTCAATTTTTTCTATACATGTATAATTTTTTCAAGAGTTGGTTTAGTTGAGCCAGTGCTATTAAAAAAGATTTCTAAATATCTAATTGTATCGTGGTGTTTTCAAAGAGGGATAGTTTCATTGTTAAAAGTTATAGGAGGTATAGATGAAGTATTTTGGTATTTAGATTTAGGGGAGATAAGTATTAAATCTGATTTAGAGGAATTTACTTGTATATTGTTAAGTTTATATAGTTTAGAAACATCATTTAGTAAGTTTTGAAGTGAATTTGGATTTTTACAGTGCCATACTGTATCATCCATAAATGCTAGTGGAGGTATGGTAAGAGTAGATAGGTTTTTTTGAATTAGTTGTTTTAGTGGTGATAGAGTATGAATTTTAAGAAGTTGTTTTTGGTATTTGGAGTTAATATGATAAAGAATAGGATCATAATAAATTTTTCATAGGAGAGAAGAACAGGTTTCTCCTTGTTCTATGCCAGAATATAATGATATGGGTTGTGTCAGTGTTGTTGCTTGGATGTTTTTTGGACATTTTGAACATTTTTTCAAATTAAAATTACTTAAAATTTTATTAAGATAATCTATTTTAATTTTTTTACCAATGAGTCCAGCACCTAAAAAAATATATAATTATATATATTTTTTAAATTACTTTATTGATTAGTTAAACATGGGACATAGGCTTGGACGATTTTGGACAATCTTGGACGTTGGACAAAAAACATAGTATGGACACGTCCAAGTGACAACACTGGGTTGTGTTGTACCATATGCTGTAATAACTTTGGCTTGGTGATTTGTATAAAGATTTGTAATGAAATCAATGCTATTTTGAGGTATACCAATTCTCTTGCATGCTTCAGCTAGTCTTAAAATATTAAATTATCAAATGCTTTTGACATATCCTGGAAAAGGATCCAGGCTTCTTTATTGCTTTCTTTGTAATGTTCAATTGTATTAAGTAGGATTTGAATAGGTGTATGTGTTGAGGAGTTTTTGGTAGCTGCAAAGTTAAGATTGCTTAAAAGTTTGTTTTGGGAGATAATATGATCTAGTCGTTTTGTAAAAATTTTAGTAAGACATTTTTTGAAAGGTTCAATAAGTGAAATAGGACAAACTTGGTCAAGTATAAAGTCCCAATTTGATTTTTTTGGGATAAGGTATATATGAGACAATTTCCAGGTTGAGGGAATTTGTTGAAGTTGCAAGCATTTAGAAAGAAGTAGTCGAAGAGCATTTTGGCTTTGAGTTGAGAGAGATTTGATATGTTCATAGTTAAGGCCTGAGGGTACAAATGCCTTTTGATTAGGTAATAAAGAAATAGTTTCCGACCACTCTTTATTAGAAATTTTGATAAGAGATTTTCATAACAAGGTTCATATTCTGGGTGTGGTTTGTAAAGATTGTAAAATTCAGAATTTGGGAAGATTGTAGAAAGAGGCTGTTCTTGGTAATAGGTTTGAAAATGATATTGAATTTGGGTTTTAATTTATTCGGGATTTGTTAAAAGATTGAAGTCTGTCAAGATGTATGCTTGAACTGAATCTCTCAAGAGTTTTTTTAAAGAAGAGTTTTGGATTTTGAATAAAATTTAAGTCACGCTCTTGGAGTTTGGCTTTAATTTCTTCTTGTATTTTTTGGTTTAACTCAAGTTCAATTTGTTTTTTAGATGTTTTTCTTCGAGATTGAGAATAGAAGTATATTGAGAGTGTGTGAGATTTGTATTTAAAGTTAGAGATGTGATAAGGGTATTATGTATATATTTGTTATAATAGTTAAAGAGTGAGTTAAAGAATTTTTTTGATTTTAGTAGCTTCTTAATAGAAATTAAATGCTTGAGTTGATAGTGTATAGGAGAGAGTTTTATTTTTGGTTTGTTTAGGAGGTTTTTAGAGATTTTTTTAAAGGGTATAAATTTTAATGCTACTTTGTTGATTATTTTTTCGATTTGTTGCCAGGTTGAGTTTAAATCATTGATATTTTGATTTGTTTTGTGGAATAGAAAGAATGACTTCAAGTGAAACTATGTTGTGATCAGAGTTGGTAGAGACTGTGCCAAGAATATCAGTATAGTCTATAAGAGAAATAGATAAATTTGTCTATATTTGGTCAATTCTGCTATGTGAGTTTTTGTGAGAACAAGTAAATTTAGTTGAGTTTGGATGAAAAAGTCGGTATATATTATGAAAGTGTGGTTTTAGAGTTTTGATAAGTTGAAATTCAGGAAGAGAGGTTTTTTTAGAGGATGTCGATCAAATTTAGGATTTGGTGTTGAATTAAAATCACCCATAAGTATGATTTTGTGTTTTGAGGTTTGAATTAAAGTGTTGATTTGCTTAAGCACATCTTTTCTTTGTTGTGTTTTTTCTTTAGTAGGATAGTAAATTTGAATAACTTGAAGAGAAATTAATGGTAGAAAGAATTCTATACTTAGAATAAAACCTTTGTATTCAAATACTTTGCCAATGTACTTGGATATTTGGTTGTGAATAAATAAACCTACTCCAGCTTGTTTATTGTTAACAGAAGGGCTCCAAAAGTTTTGGTAGTTAATTAAGTTCTTAGAGAGTTATAAGAATTTAGATTCTTTTAATGATAAGTGAGTTTCAGAAAGACCAAATATATCTATTTGGTTTTCTATAATGTGATCATAGATAAAATTTTGTTTAATATATAATGATAAACCATTAATATTAAGGGAATTAATTTGTATTTTTTGAGGGTAGTCTGTAGGTAATTGTCTAGAGTTAGATGATTTAAGTTCTACATCAGAGTAATATAGTAAATCTTCAAAAGGTGGGAATATTATATGATCTGGTATAATGTTTTCATATAAAAGATATATGTGTGCTTCTGTGAAAAAATAGTCAAATAAAGGATGTGGTTTGATAGAGATTTTTATATATTGGTTTGAATAGAACATAGGATAATATTCTTGTATATAATGCAAGAAAGAACCCACAGTTTGTGGAGAAGGGAGTGTCTGTAGTCTATGGTAATAGAGAAATTTGTTATAACATGCTTTTGGGTTGTATATTTCAAAAAGGTTAGGATTGGGGTTGATGTAGTTTCTTTTACTTAAAGAGTTTGTAGGTAGTTCAATTTCTTCATCACTGAAGTCTTTTTCAAGTAAGGATTCATCGTAGATTTCTAATATTGGGTAGTTGTTAGAACTAGTAGCAGTTAGTGATAGAGAAGTATTAAAGGGAAGTTGTACTTCAGAAGGAGATGAAGATATAGTATCTGAAGCACTGTAGTTGTCTTCTGTAAAGGCGCTCGCCGTATACCCGGTTCTCACGGTTGTGCAAGAAGCTAAAGTCTGCTCTGTACGTTGAGTTTGACCATTGTTAATTAGTTCTTTCATGTAAATAGACTTATCCACCTGTCTACTTATCATTCTTTTCTAGAAATGGCCCATTATTAATGGAGGATATTATAGTTCTAGAAGCGGTGGCTGCATTCATATGTTCTACAGAAGACAAATTTAAAAAGGGTTGTAGAATAAGGTTTGGTTAATTTGAGAGTTAAGAATATTAGCATATGTTTGTTTAGGAGGGGATAACTTGTTTGATTGTTTGGAATCTGGTTCAGTATTAGTATTGGCTACTATATTAGGATTGAAGAAAAGAGTAATATCTTGTATTTGGGGAGTTGTGAAGTTAATTTGAAATTTGTCTTTAATAATATTTTCTGCTTCAGGAGTGCATTTGATTTGTGGTATTGGAGAATTTGAGAATATGTAAATTTTTCTTGTTTTATAATAAAGTAGTATGTAATAACACGAGCAAGATAGTAGATATTAATAGGTGTAGATGTAAGCTTTTGAATTGCTTGATTTTTGTTTAAATGAATAAATTCATCATTTTTGTAGCGGCAGTAAGATACGCTTTAAAATATTTATAAAAATAATATGCTTTATGCTTGTTTTTGGTTTCAGTATTGTTAAGTTTCATGAACTCTTCTTCAGTATCATTAGAAAGTTTGTAGAAAAGATTTGTAGGTGTAGTATTTTGAAATGATGCTGTGTGCTTATTGTCTTTATCGAATATAGAAAAAATCAAGTATAGGTTTAGCCCATGTTTGATTATTAGATTGAGTAGCTGAAAATTTGGTAAAGGTTTGTTCAAAAAAAAATTTGAAAGATTTTGGAAGTTATGTTCTGTATTTTGGGGTAAAGTAGTACATGGTTCTTTGGTGCTATGAGTACATGTATGGATATGGAACAAGGCTGCTTTAGTGCAGAGTTGAGAGCATTTATGAAGTGAAGAAATTGATGTAATATCAAAGGTTTTAGGAAGTAGCCGCTTACAAGCAGTAGCTACTTGATAAGAGATTTGTCATTTGATATAATTATATGTTTTTAGTTGATGTTGTTCATCTGATTCTTTAAATTGTCGTTTATATTGATTGTAAAATGATTCAAACCAAGAGTCAAATTCTGATATATAGGGTTTTAAAGAAGGAATATGAAAAGTTTCAAGAAATTGTTGTTTAGATATATTAAGTGAAATATTAATATTGAATTTGTTATCATTTTGGATTTTGAGTAAAGGAGCTTCAGGGCTATCTTCACTAATAAAGAAGTTGGTTTTAAGATTAAGTGGATGGATAGGTATATCTTCAATAAATTTGCTTCTATTAATAGTTTGATAATTATTTTGAAGATAAAGATGTAGTCTAGCTAGATTTAAAGCAATATTGTTACGATTATTGGTTGTATAGGGTAGAATTGATTAATAAAGAATAAAAATTTTAGGGTAATTAAATTTGGTAAAAAGTGTTGTTGTAAATTGGAGCAATATATCTTTAAAGGTAAAAAAAAGAATTTCAAAAGATAGTAATTGATCTGTCAATTGTAGAGTTATATTGATAGAATAGATCAGAGAGAAATTTGAGTTGTTGAGTAGCCATTTGTTTGAGTAAGTAGTTAAAAGTATCTTTAGAGGTGTTGTGAGCCCTGAAACGTGATCTAATACAGGCACCTGTACTTGTGCCTCAGGTATTGACGAATTTGGGCTTGCTAGCCCGATTTTCCTGATTTTCCTGATTTCCTTGATTGGTTCGATATCATACATAGTTTAGATAATTTAGATCGGAAGAATATGACTGATATCAATGATCCAAAGGATCAAAATAATAGTTACCATAAGACCGATAAAAAGGATAATAAAGATAATAATGATAATAATAATATAAAGAATCCTGGCATGTAAAAATAGATTTCAAATAATTATAAATAAAGGCCATCTGGCCCTTTGGGAACGATAGTCATTTTCCCATCTTTGCTTTAATAAATCAAACATATTATAAAAGTTCCTTTATAGTCTTTATTAAATAATACAAATACACCTAATACATAATAAACTTATACATTTGTTGTTCTACTATAAACCAAGTATTTTTGTATAAACTATTCCGAAACTCTGCCCAACTACTCAGCCAAATCTAACACGCCTCTTTTGACCCAAATTAACCCATTGATGGTTGAACAAAACTGATCTTGTGATTCATCAACGGACCCGCCGGCTTCCCGATTCCTTATTTTGGTGGTGACTATGAGAATCGAAATAAATTTACAAAACATCAACTATCCTGATACAAGAATTACAAGCAAATGAATAATAAAAAGAAATACTTATTTTAGTGAAAGAACTCTTGGCAAAGGCACAAGATTTAAAAGTGAGAGCCAAGAAAAAGTAAGGAATAACCAGCCACAAAGGAAACCAGCCCGAAGAAATCCCAGAAGAGAAATATGGTGCCCCTATGATAGAACAGAAGGATATGCTACTCATACGGGCCCAGATGTAAGAAAGTTGGAGATAAAGTATGCCGCCTTATTCGAAACACTTACTGAGAAAAAAGCCGCAGAAGTTCAAGAAATCATCAATAAAGTATTCGGTAACTCCGAAATCCATGAAGAAGAAACACCTGAGGCCCTGAATTAGAAGATGTAACTAAAGAAGAAAAAAAGACATTATATACTTGCCTTCTTATGTAAAAGTGCCTGTATCTCCTGGTCCTCGCAACCATCTTGGTTCTGTTCGGTGCAAAGAAACCCTCGAAAAACCCAGAGAAGTTGATTTATCACGTACTAAACCATCCGTAGTTATTCCCAGAAATAAAAAGTTGGCACGGAACCATGAACCTAGCTCAATTAGGCCTCAGAATAAGAATTTAACGGTAACCAAAGTCCTTGAATTGTATTATGATCTGAAAATTCCAGACAAAGATGGTGTCGAAGACACAACCAGAGAACAAGGAGAACTGAAGCAAGAGAAAAGCATTAAGCCAGGTCCTGAGATAACTCTGGTGAATCTAATCAGTAGTTACCTCGAAGTCTTGGATACTTGAATATCTGAACTTGAAGAGCCTAAAGAACCCGCATCTCAATCTAAGGATAAAAACGGAACTATCCTAAAAACTAAAAATGAAGAAGAAAAGATAAACCACTTCAATAAAACGAATAAACCAGGAATCAGCCACGAAGCATATGAACCTCACAAAGAATCTGCGAAAAGAAATCCTGAAGATAACAAGAAGAAAAACCTTGGAATAGGGACCAAAAGAGAAGAAACCTTCTATATGAGTAATGTTACAGTATCTAAAGGTTCCATCTAAGACTTGATCGAGAATTCACCTGTGGTAATCTTAGCCAAAGTAGAACTTGAGAAGGACAAGAACCTGGCACCCGATGATCAAAAATCTGCTGACATGAATCATCATGGAATATGGGTGAATGACTATCAAAACGAAGTAGGAGCTGAAAAAAACAGAAATAAGGCATTCACTTACTATAAAAATCCCATCTATATGAAGCATAATAAAGAAACATCCGGTCTTGATTGCCACTTCGAAAATGGAACCGGAGACAAAAATGGATATCGTGGCTTATACCATGCCTGTGAAAGATAGAAGATGAAGGTGAATGAATTTCTAAGGAAGGATAGTAAAGGTGAAAGGCAAAATGAAGAGAACTACTGCCTGAACGACTTAGGAAGGCCCAATTCCATCGCTATACAAGCCGATATCGTGAAGAGATGCACTAAAATCGAATTTACTGAAAAAGTACTTGACGTTGGAACTACCAGTAGAATAAAGAATCTTGAATATTGCCATCCACGTGAAATAGAAGTCGAAAAAGATAAACATGAAGCGTCCAAAGATTATGAAAAACCTACTGAACCGATCTTTGATAAAAAAGCAGAAGGCCCTGAATATTGCGATGAAGTTGGAATTGGATTCAAAACGGACGAACTTAAGGCATTACTCTGTTATCAAGAATCTGCAGATATGGGTGATAATGATGAAATAACCAACCTCAAACAGTGCATCAAAAAGGAATCTGAAGTTTGTGATGAAAACGATGACCAAAGAGCGTCTGCACTAGAAGATCTTAGAAGAGCCCGCGAGTATTGGATGAAAAAAGCAATCAAATTCAAGAGAATTATCTGCAAGAAGATAGAAACCCTCCGATACTTACCAATACGATGGTCATGCACTCGAACCTTCGATCCAGGAGGAAAGCCCATGCCAGAAGAAGGGTTCAATATGATAATCGGATCATACCCCATCTTCTATTACACAATGATGCAAGTGAAGGTCACAGGAGTGAACCAAAATGGAAAGACCCCTATTATGCGCCTGATCAGTTGCCTAATGAAGTCTGTGCAGTTGTGACCACGCCAATTAACGTACGACTACTGAACGACAAATCTGAACCGAATCAGTAAAATGTAGATTCACCCCGACTATACAATAAAGCTCTGCCTCCGATCCCATACGCCATCTAAATTTTTATTCCTGGGAGGTATAAAATAAGCCAGGAAGGAATGTGAGACCTGAAATGTGATCTGATGCAGGCACCTGCACTCATGCCTCAGGTATTGACGAATTTGGGCTTGCCATAGTGTTCTGCAAAAGATCTGGGTCCGGTCCGGGTCCGGTCCGGTTCGTATACCGGACTGAATCCGGATCTTTATTAAGATCAGCCCGGTCCAGTCTGAAACATAAGTTATCTTTTCTGTTTGTTCAAATATGTTCATAATATAGGTAATAAAAAGTGACATAAAAAACGAGCAGAGTTATCAGAGAGATATGAAGAGCAATATTTTTTTCTAGAGAAGTTTTTTTTTAGAGACGGACCAGATCCGGATCCTTAACTTGGATCCCGGACCAGATCCAGATCTTTAAAAATACCTGCCCGGTCTGGTTCATGCAGAACACTAGCTTGCCGGCCTGATTTTCCCAATTTTCTCGATCAGTTTGATATTACCGATAGTTTAGATAATTTAGATCAGAAGAATATGACTGATATCAATGATCCAAAGGATCAAAATGATAGTTACCATAAGACCGATAAAAGGGATAATAATGATAATAATGATAATAATAATATAAAGAATCCTGGCATGTAAAAATAGATTTCAAATAATTATAAATAAAGGCCATCTGGCCTTTGGAAACGGTAGTCATTTTCCCACCTTTGCTTTAATAAAGCAAACATATTATAAATGTTCCTTTATAGTCTTTATTAAATAATACAAATACACCTGATACATAATAAACTTATACATTTGTTGTTCTACTATAAACCAAGTATTTTTGTATAAACTATTCCAAAACTCTGCCCAACCACTCAGCCAAATCTAACACGCCTCTTTCGACCCAATTTAACCCATTAACGATTGAACGAAACCGATCTCGTGATTCATTGACGGACCCGCCGGCTTCCCGATTCCTCAGCGTGTTGTATATCATTTGCTTGTTTACTAATTTGACCAGGCTTAAAGTTAATAAGAAAAGGTTTAATAAAATTGAAAATTTGTTGAGAAAGTAATGTATTAAGTCTAGAGTATGGCTCCATATCAGGTGTAACAGGATAGAGTTGAAACCAATCTAAGCCTAAAGAATCATTTTTAGATGTTTGTTGTTGCTTTTGTTGAGTAGATTGTGTTTGTATGTTGTTGTTCTTGTTGAGAAGATTGCATTTGTTGTTGTTGTTCAGAATGAGTGAGTTGTGTTTTTTGTTGTAGGGGTTGTTGTTGATGTACTTGTTGTGTTTGTACTTGTGGTTGTTGTTGAATAGTAGTTGTTGTTGGAGAGAAAGAAGAAGGAGGATCAATTTCCATCATAGAAGAAGTTGCAGAAGGGTTGGTAGAAGTTAATGGTTGGAGTGTAGTAGCAAGTGGATTAGATTGCTGAGGTTAAGTTAGTTTGAGACATTGTTTGTGATAAATTTGATCTGCATAAAAAATAGCGTCCTGATAAAGGTAGTGTTTGTTATCTTGTTTTTTTTTACAATAAACTTGAAGATTGCATTTATAGCATTTATGGATATGGATATCAGAGGAAGAAGAAGAAGAAGAAGAAGAAGAAGTATCGGCAGTAGAAGAAAGAGAGATAAATTCAGTAATTTCAAGAGTTCGGCTAAGAAGCTTATTTGTTTGAGAATTGGAAGTAACAGGTACAAGATCAGGATTTAGGGTATAGGTAGTATTTTCTGTAGAGATAAATTTGGTATGAAATTTGTTACAGAGATATCTAATAGTAGCAGTCATAGTAGGAGCTTGAAAGAAATGAGTTGCAATTTGATTGAATCTTAAGTTTTTAGTAAAACATGCAGTTGGTTTGGTATTGGATGGAGTTGGTCTAGTTGTATTTGGACTACTTTTATGAATAAATACTCCAAAATGATTGGGGCATTGCATAAAAAAGATATCAAGATCAATTGTATCAGGTTCTTTATCAATAGTAGTTGGCATATTGAATAATGATAAGATTAATGAGAGCTTCTCGGATTGGTAACTTTTGGTTTGTATAACATTGCACAGTTGGTATAACTATATTGTGGCTGTAGCTAGTATAGCTTGTGGCTAGTGTGGCTTGTGGCTTGTATGGCTTGTAACACAAAAGGGGGTATGTATAATTATAATATAAATAGTAGTAAATTTGTGTTAATTAAGAAAGTACAAATTTGTAATTGTTTGTTTTGTGTAAAATTAATTAATTCAAATATAGGTAATTGTACAAATTAGAAATTTGTAAAGGAACCACTAAAATTTGATAATTAAAAACGTGGGTAGACCTTAGGATTTGTTGGGGTTAAAGCAAAAGGAACAAATTTAAAAAAAATTTAAGAAAAATAAAAGGAGTTTGAAGTATTTTATTTGTAAAATACTCAGTTTTTGTCCGGGTTGGATGTATTATATCTTGAAATGAAGCCAGCAAAGAGCTAAACAACTTTGTCTTAAGGAGCAAAACAAGTTTCCTTGGCCCAAATCGCAAAATTGAATAGAATATTTATTTATTTAAAATTTAATATATTTTAACAACAAGTTAAAATATTATAAAATTTGATAGCATATGTAATTTTGTATTTTGAACAAGTTTATTTAATTGGCAAAAGCCTGTTTATATAATAAATTTTAAAGAAAATTAACTTTTGTTTAGGAAATTTTTGGTACAAGTGATCGTTGGGAAGAGTTAATGATTTGCATTCCCAATCCAAAATTTCAAAATTATTAATTTTAACAAAGTTTAAAGAATATTTAACTTTATTATTTATATTTTGACTCTATAAGAAATAATTGATAGTATGTATTTTAAATGTGGGTGGCAATTAATTAATCAACGATCACTTCACCAATATAACATTTCATCAACAATTATTCACTGACAAGTTCATTATACCGACAGTTTATTTTACCGAAACTTATTTCACCGACAAAGTAATTCTGGTTATTTTTGTTAGAGTCAAAATAGAATTAGATAGAATTAGAGCTAAAGTTAAAGTGCTTTTTAAAAAAAAACTTGTCGGTAAATGAACTTCAGTAAAACAAACTGTTAGTAAATGAACTTGTCAGTGAGTATTTGTCGGTGAAATGTTATGTCGGCGAAGTGATTGTTGGCGAAATAATATAAACCTCTTTAAATATATATACCTATTTATATATATTTATTATGGGTGGCAATCAATTAATCGACAATCATTTCACCGACATAACATTTCACTGACAATTATTTACCGACAAGTTCGTTTTACCGACAGTTTATTTCACCGAAGTTCATTCCACCGACAAAGTAATTCTGGTCATTGTCGTTAGGGTCAGAGTAGAATTAGGTAGAATTAGGCCGGAAGTTAGTGTGCTTTTTGAAAAAAAACTTGTCGGTGAAATGAACTTAGGTAAAACAAACTGTCGGTAAAATGAACTTGTCGGTGAATAATTGTCGGTGAAATGTTATATCGGTGAAGTGATTGTCGGCGAAATAATATGAACCCATTTATTATATAGTTCTATGAAATTTATAAGAAAGGAAATATGAAATAGCATAGCAAAAGTTTGTTTTATTGGCTAATATTAGAATAAATATGATTGGTAATAATTCTTTTTGTATATAAATAATTGTAATTTTTAAAGTACTTTTAATAGTAAAAGTTATCATATTATATAAACCTTTTTTGTACTACAAAATATAACAACTTGAGTAGTGATTCTGGCTGATATGACAAAGTCGGCTAAGCCAAAAAATTTTCGGCTTAGCCAGTCGATTTTTTCAAAATCGGCTAATCGATTTTTATTTCCCCAAAAATAGAAAATATAATTTACGCGTATTA
>QKWP01001581.1:97201-123334 GCA_003550325.1 Gigaspora rosea
CTTAGATTGTAACACAGGCAAATTTGCCTGCGTATTTTAAAATTTTTAATAAAATTTTAAATATTGATTTTAGCCATATCTTTTCTAAGTAAAAAATATTCTTTAAGTTTTGTTTTAGTAACTTTGTTATAAAATTTTTTTAAAATCATTAGAAAACTTTAATATAATAAATGTTTAAAGTTCTTGTATTGGCAT
The DNA here is from genome assembly GCA_003550325.1 of Gigaspora rosea. Classification (NCBI taxonomy): domain Eukaryota; kingdom Fungi; phylum Glomeromycota; class Glomeromycetes; order Diversisporales; family Gigasporaceae; genus Gigaspora; species Gigaspora rosea. The sequence goes on from QKWP01001581.1 coordinate 97,397, forward strand.
TTTTACTATTAAAATTTTTCTTTAGATTTTTTCAAATTTTATATGTTCCCGTCTATAAAAAAAATCTTTACTTCTAATACAAGTCTTAATTTTTACAAGTAAATCATTAAAGTTGCAATAATGAAAGTTGTCATCCTTTATATAAACTACAATATTGTCTTAAGAACTATAGTTCTAAAACTAAAACTAAATAAGATCGCAGAAAAATTGTAATAAAATTTTTTAAAAAAATTTTTTCTTAAAATTATCTATTTTCAGCTTATATGTAACTATAATTTATTTTCTTATAATATAAAAACTAATTTTGCAAAAAAGTAATCCTTATTTTCAAATATAATTGTACAAAGTTTTATTTAATTATTTTAGTATTTTAAAAAAGTAAATCAGAGCTAAAAAAGTGCAAAAACGCAGGCAAATTTGCCTGTGTTCTACTACAATCTAAGGGATATATATTTATATAATATATTATAAATATTAGTCGTTATATTAACCAATCAGAATTGAGATTAGGGTGATTACACCATACATGGATGGGGGTGGCTATTAAGTAAAAAATATTACGTGATAAATGGCATGCCCCTTACGCACAAAAGACATTTTTTATAGTGATTGTCATGCACTATAATCAAGAAAAAAACCTGTTAAAGCGATGCTTGGTTAAACAATTCTCATACAATAGTACTATAAGATGCATATCGTAATATTTAAATGCGTTTAAATGCACATGATACTATGTTGTAGAAAATAACAATTTGCACGAGTTAACCTGGGTCGCATGGCTGAAGGCCATGTGACACGCACAAATTTAGTTATTTATACAATCCCTATATTATTGTACAGGAACAATCCGTGCGTCACCTTCACCTCAATAAAAACAATAAAATAATTAAATCGGGATACTTTCATACTTTTATCAATATTAAAGTGTTCCGATTTAGTTTTATTTTTTAAAAATGTGCCAATAAATGAGTGAAAAAAGTACAGGTTGTTACATAAGACCCATACAATAAGTAATGTTTATGAACATTTGATCGAATTCGCAAATCAAAATAAAACTCAGGCCATTCATTATTGTAATATAGATTCCCTTTTATTATTGCAATTGTCATATGTGCGAACTTTTTTTCTACAAAAAAACATTTTATTGTACGCGCATATTTACATAACATTTTCATTCACCACACATGCAAACGCAATATTAATTAATAAAGCTCTATGAGTTATATAGTCAGTATTTACATGCTAAAAGTCTAATTAGAAAATCAGCTAAGCCAGCTAAGCTGATCAAAATTTATCGGCTTAGCCTAGCCGATAAATTTTGATCGGCCAGAATTACTAAACTTGAGTTGTTGGTAACTTACCTTTAAACTTATTATTTTTTAATCTAAAATGCAATAAGATGCAGTAGTTTCAAAACTAAATAAGGGATGAAGATTTTGAAAAATCAAAAAGTAGTTTGGCAGTCTAAACAATTGGTTAGTAAAATTGAAAGAACTAGTTTTGTTTGTTTTTTTTTACAAGCTAAAAGATTGCTTTAAACTTTTATTTTGAATAGGATTCTGCAATTTGATTCAATTCGATTTGATTCGATCAAATATTTGATTTCAAATCAAATTCAAATACAGAAATTTCAAATTAAATCAAATTGACAAAATATTCAATTCAATTCAACAAATATTTAAAAATTTTTATTGAAACTATAGATTTGAAAGCCATTTACTCAAAATTTTATTAAAACAACTGCCTTTATTGTTTTATGAAACTAGTGCTATTTTGATTAGAAGAACATTTTTTATTTAATAAAAACTTTATTAATTTAGTAAAATTTTGCATAAATTAAAAATTTTGAAAAGCAACCAAAATTTTAAAATTTTTTAAAAATTACAAATAAATTTGATTTAATTTGATTTGATCAAATCAAATTGATATTCGATTCGATTCGACTTTAAGAAACCCTAATTCTGAACTGTATTCTAAACTATATTTTTTAATATAATGTTTTATTTACTATATACAATAAGTAATAGTAAGGGAGCTTCCAGAAATCAGCTAATTTTTGGATGGATGGGTATATTAGCTAAAGTATCAGATGTAATTCTTTTTAGAATTTTATAATTCCGGCCAAAGTTGCAAAATTATTTTTGATTAAAATTATTAATTTATTAATAAGGAAAAATAAATTTGTCACACTTGCAACATGTCGCACCCTGCTTCGACCAATCAAATCACATTTTATAGGCAAAATTTTTTTTTTTTTTAGTTACAAGGTGAGGTCATGCCTCGGTCTTTTTATTAAGCATAGTAATTATTACAACAGCCAAGATATATTGCATTGGATTACTACAACTACCAAGTACCGAAACTTAGACTATTTTATCTACGACCTAAGCCTACCAGAGTATCCTATATGTCCCACTCATATACTCAACCTGGTTTTTGCTCCTTACTTGTTCACTAATAGTACCTGTAGTGCTGCTGCCGCCAGGTTCGTATCTCAAGCCATCTCTTTAATGCTGCCGCAACCTGGCCCGTAGTACTCCTATGTTCAGTTCGGGTTCGGTCCGGTTCGGATCCGATCCGGGATCGAACCAAACTTGAACTCTAAATTTTGCTAGTTTCAAACTTCGAACCAGACTCAAACTCAGTTAAGAGTTCGGTTCGGTTCGGTCCGAAGTTTGTCAAACTAGTTTGAAGTTCGAATATTTATACTACAGTCCGGGAATATACCATAAATGGATAGCATCGATCACACCTTTTATGGAAATAGATTATCAACCGATCGATTCTGGAAATTTCCAAAGCATGATCCAAGAATGATCGCAAATCCTGAAATCGTTAAGTAAAAAAGCTTTTTTACTTAGTTCTGTAGTTTTTTTTTGTATCGTTTTCTTTTTACTAATCGACTTTTTTTTTAGTGTCGCTCCGTCGTTGGTGTCGTAGTTGGTGTCGTCGTTGACATCTTCGTTGGCGTCTTCGTTGGTGTCATAATTGTCATGTTGGTATCGTCATTGTTAAACGGTTGAGCTTCGTGTTCTTCGATTGTGTACAGCTAAGTTTTTGTTCCCTTTTTTGTCTTTTGTTTTGTTGTATTATAGTACTAACCTTTTTTTCGTTCTTCAAGCTATAGCTTCGGGTTTCCTTCATCAAGCGGTTAGGTTTTGAGTTCGGATTTGAGAACGTAATCGGTGGTGGGTCATACGTAATATAAGTTTTGGTTTTTTTTTTTTTTCTTGTCTTTTGTTTTGTTGTATTATAGTACTAAAATTTCTTTCGCTTTTTCTTCTGGTTACAGCTTCGGATTTCCTCTTTCGGACGGTTTGGCTTTGATTCTTCGGATTTGAGAGCGTACAGATAAGTTTCTTATGTCTTTCATTATTTTCTTTGTTCTTTCTTTAGGTTATAGCTTCGGGTTTCATTCAGCTGGCGGTTGATTTCAAGTTCTTCAATTACAAGCGATTTGGGAACGTATTCGGCGTTAGGTTGTGTGCTTTTTTTTTTTTTTTATCAGTTTAATTGTCGTATTCATGTACATGCTAACTCTTCATTTTAGGTAACAGGTATTATTCGGAATAGATGGCCATTGTACGTTACTCTTTGGTGCCGTTAGCGACGTTTCTGTTGTGTTTGTGTTTGCTGTTGGCTTTTTCGCATTGGCTTTAGCATTGGGTTAGCTTAGAGTTAAGCTGAGAACTAAGGTTAGGGTTAGGCATTTAGTAAATGGGAGCGAAGCAATACAAGCTGTACAATATATACGATTTGTATTAGATTAACGTATTTTATTTTATGTATCTGAAAATGTTTGTACTTAATGATATATGTAAATCAATTAATCGATTAGTTGAAAATCGATTAATCGATTAATCGATTAGTTGGTTAATCGATTAAAATCGTGTTTGTAATAGTCAATCGATTAGTTGCCAACTCGATCAACTAATTAATTAATCTATTTTCGATTCATATCACTAATTCGGATTTCAAACTAGTTTGACAAACTTCGGACCGAACCCGGACCGAACTCGAATTTGACTAAAAAGTTCGAAACAAAAAGTTCGAGTTCGGTTCGAAAATCGAACCGGATTCAAACTTGACAAAAGTCCGGTTCGGTCCGATCCGATAGGAGCCCTACTGGCCCGTATCTTAAGCTACTACTTTCTTACTAGTATCAGTAGCACAATACATGCCCTTACAAAGTTCACCAACCCCAGTACTTCACCCGTTTCTCTTCTGGTTACTTTCCAGTTGCTTTCCTTACCCCTACCTCGCTTTCTTTCCCCGGTTACATTTCTACTCCCAATTCGAGGACCCGGAAGGAGTGGTCTGCTATTGGCGAACCCAATGGTCTCCCTCTCCTTGGTACATGCTTCCATAACACATATCCTTTTCCTTCGGTGCGACTCCAGCGATCTGATTGGTAAAGCCACTCCATAGCCTCTTTGTCGTAAGTTTGCTTCTGGTCAGTCCACTTCTCGGTCAGTCCGCTTCCGGTCCGTTTCTGTCCGATTTCTGTTTAAGTACCGTTAGAAGTCAGCTACTTCTTTGCTCGGGTCTTGCCAAGTATGGTTTCCTTTTGTCCTATGGTTCTGTGCATAGCACAGCACCTGCGCTCCCCAGCATCTATATACTCCAGTTCTGTGCATAACACAGTCCCAATACGAGTTGGTGTAACCCAAAAACAGATTGTACATCCGAGCTCAGAGTCCAGGTTACCGTAATGCAGGTAAATTTTCAAAATTGTCTCTGGTGGGATTTGAACTCTGTACCTTTTGTTACAACTACTTGGGGGTGACAACAATCCAACTACACTATGTCGACACCGCAAAAAATTTTATTTTTTAAAATTTTAAAATTTTACTTAATAAAGTGTAAAATATATATATATAGCATGTTATATAATGTAAAATTTTATTCTGAACAACATTTTCTAAGTCATAAAAATAGATTGTCTTAGTTAAAAAAATGGTTTATAAGAAAAGTCAAAGTTAGTACATATAAAACTTTTTTTTACTAAAACAGTTTACTTTTTTAACTTAGAAAAAGTTGTTTAGCATAAAATTTTACATGTAATACTTAAATGTAAATATAGATTATATTAGTAAAAAAAAGTTTTATATGTGCTAACGTTCGAAAATTTTGATTTTTTATTTTTTTTATAAAACATTTTTTTTACTAAGATAATCTATCTTTATGACTTAGAAAAAGTTGTTTAGAATGTGGCGACTTAGGGAAGTTGGTAAGTTGTCACCCCCAAGTGGCAGGTCTAGGGTTCAAATCCCACTGGCGATGCTTTGGAAAAATAGATCTGTGTTACGATAACCGTTTCCTGTCGATCGGTTGGGTATATTACCTGTAGTCCTTGGTTACCATCTCGAATGGAAGCTTTCGGGTGAAGTTGTGTCCGGTGATACAGACAAATCCAAGGAACCAGGGAAATGGAAACCCATTTGGAAAGTCCCGAGTAAGGAGGTAGCAACGATCTTCAACAGTGCTACCAGAACTGGAATATCAGAAACCGGAGCTGGAGAACTGGACATATGACCTACAGAGGAGAGGGTCCACCAACCTGGCTGCCAGAGTCATACCGGAGGAAAAGGTCCTATGTTCTGGAATTAGGTACCAGGGGAAAAAAAACCATAGTAGCACCTAATGCTGGGTAGATCAACTCTTCCGGGCCAACTGGTTTGGAAGTTTGGGGCACCCGGTAATGGACCAGTAGGAAAGTAATGGTGGGTACCGGGGTCGGTGTGAACCTTACAAGGGCAAAAGTAGGTAATGGTAGCGGTTAGGTACCCCTGACTGCAAGTTGCTTGCCTCGGTGAGTGCGTAAGTTACCTGGGGCACCCGGTAATGGACCAGTAGGAAAGTAATGGTGGGTACCGGGGTCGGTGTGAACCTTACTCGGGCAAAAGTAGGTAATGGTAGCAGTTAGGTACCCCTGACTGCAAGTTGCTTGCCTCGGTGAGTGCGTAAGTTACCGAAGTATAGGTAATACCTGTATGAGACAGGGACTGCTCTACCAAGTTTACCCGCGAGGATAAATTAGTCCTAAGGGGATGTAGGTAGCATCCGGGACTGTCTTCAACTGACTAATGTATCAGAGAGCTGTACCAGTGATCACAAGTAGGATTGACATGTGAAGCATTGGACCAGAGGGTTTAAATAGGCAATCCCCTAGTTGGGTTGTAGGTATGGCAACTAGTGTAGAACCTTCGGGCGGACTACTTAAATTAGACAACCAAAAGTTGTACGTGTGGCTAGTTGTACTCTCATTCAATGTAACTCAATTGTGGGTGTGCCCAAAGAGGCGCCTTAATCCACAGGCTTGATTAAATAAACTCTTACCCAAAGCGGGAACTTTAACACAAAAAAAAAAAAAAAGTTGTTTAGAATAAAATTTTATATAATATGCTTTGATATCACTTATTTATTTTTATTTTACTAGTAAATTTTTTAATTTTTAAAACTTAAAATTTTTTGTTTACAAAATCGTGTGATTTGATTGGTCAGAATCAGGGGTGCAACATGTCGCAAGTGCGATAAATTTTTATTCCCTATTAATAATATTTAATAACTTTTGATCTACTGGACCAAATTTGATGGTTTAACTACCAAAATAATCCTTTCAATGAGAGGATCCTAGCAAGCCCAAATTAAAATCTAACTACATGATCCTGTGATCAGAATAGATTTGTGTTACTATAAATGTTCTATTATTTATTAAATAATTATAACACATTTATAGTAAGGTAAAATATATTTTGTGCACCCCGCACTATGGTGCGATGGGGTATAATATCACGGGTACAGATTTGTTTACATCTTGGTTACACAGATCTACAAGATAAGTAGATTTTTTTGTTTATATTATTTTTTTCGGTTCTTTTTCTTTTTTACTAATCAGTTTCTTTTTTTTTAGAACCGCCGTTTACTGGTGTTATCGCTCTTTGGAGTCGTTGATTCATTGGTATTATCGCAGTTTGAAGCCATTGTTTTGCTGGTGTCATCGTTATTGTTTTGCTGTAGTTGCACTTTGGAGCTACATTTTCGGTACTGTTGTTCTTTGGAGCTGTCGTTTTGCTGTGTTCATCTGAAATTGGGCTTCCGGTTTGGGTGGGTATTTCAAATTATTTCTTGAGAGTGGTGCCATTTTACATGAATTCGGTTTATTGAAAATATTGCTAAATTATTAAGGGTTTTGGCAAAAAATACTACGAAAATTAGTAGTTTGAGACTTGTTTTTCATTATGAATATGAGTCAAAATTAACATATACTTTATTGCCTGCTCTTATACACTTCATTAAATCACAAGAACAATTTAGAAAATTTATATTAGATGGTAGAGATGATTGTCCTACAGAATTCTATAGCATCATTTCAGCTTTAGAGTCTCAAAAAAACACATTACAAGAGGTTATATTAGAAGATTGTGTTTTTAGGAAGAGTTCGAGGTACTGAATAATTGTAAAAATTTAGAGACGTTTCGTATTTTGGATTATAATATTAGTACTTTAGAGATATCTTATTGTCATATTGATGTAACGATTATAGTTCAAATTTTAAAAAAGAATGGAATATTTTTACAACAATTAAAAATTGAAACAGGAAAAATAGTAATTCGGGAAGAATTATTATTATTAGAGGCTCTTAAGTCCTTTTGTCCAAATATTATATACCTCTACATTGCAGATATTGGACTTTCCACACAACTCCTAGAGCTTATTAGCAATTTACAAAAGCTTCAATTTCTCTCATTAGGGTATGCTTACTACACACCAAAAGAAGAAAGAAAAATACGAGTTATGCAATTTGCTAAAATATTGCCATCAACTTTGCAATATCTTGACATAGCTCATGGTATACCAGATATTTTACTAGATTTATTTATTGATATTTTGCTTGATCTTTGCAATGCACCTTTAAAAAAACTGTTAATCAGTAGCGGTAAACTTAATAGTGAGAAAAATACTAAAGCGCTAATTAGATACTGTGCACGAATCAGAACTTTGAATTATGTGGGTATAGTCAAATATTATGATTTAGGTGAACTGGTGTCACAATTCGAAATTGTGACATTAGAAGATTCGAACTTCCCGAGTAGTTTACCCCCTCCGTAGATAGATCTTTTCTTTATTTAGTATAAATAACTTCATTCTATTTTTGTATAATTCATTAAATATTAGTATAAACTTGTTGATTGACATATGATTACCCTTTTTGTAAAATCTTCATAACACGTTAAAGTGTTAGCATGTATGCGTGTTAAGGGGCGTGGATTACAAACTTTCTCAATAGCACGTCAATGTGCTAGGCTTAGTTGTACCGTCACGTAGCATGTTAGTAGCGTGTTAAACAACACGTTAACATGCCAAACAACATATAGCATGTTGTATATTAAATTCAAATGTATATAAACGAATGAATTTGACTTCAATAAAGAAATCGACTACGATCTAATACAATAGAATCCAACAGTAATACAATACAATACAATAGAATACAAGTAGAAAAAAAATAAAGGAAGTAAGCTAGTATAGTGCTGAAGAGACCTTTATTCAAGTAAATCAAAAACTTATTTCCTAGTAACTATTAGAGTTAAATTGGTAAAACGTATACGCTCTCCCACCTTAATAGTTACACTGGGTACGTTGTTGCGCCTTGCACCAAAATAATGTACCCAATTAAAATTTGATCGATTTCGATCCAGCCGACCATTGTTCCGATGCATTCTGATGCATCCGACCCAGAATTTCAGACCCCGCACATGGTGCACCCCGCACCAAAAATAAACGCTCTTATAGTAATACAAATTTATTTTAATTTTATGATCCTGTAATTAGATTTAATGATTTTGGGCTTGTTAAAATCCTCTTAGTGAGAGGATAATTTTGGTGGTTAAATCATCGAATTGGCCTAGTTAATCAGAAGTTATTATTAACTTAACAATTAAAATTAATTTTAATTGTTAATAACTTCTAATTTACTAAGCCAATTTCGATGATTCAACTACCAAAATATTCTTCTCAATAAGAAGATTTAACAAGTCTAAAATTGTTAAAATCTAATTACAGGATCAAAAATCGAATTAAATTTGTATTACTATAAATAGTTTAATAAATTATAAAGCTTTTATAGTAATACAAAATCTATTTCAATCATAGAATCCTGTAATTGAATTTCAACAATTTTGGGTCTACTAGAATTCTTTTGATGAGAGAATCATTTTGGTAGTTGAATTATCAAATTTGGTCCAGTAAATCAAAAGTTATTTACTATTAAATATTATATTTAACTTTTCAATAATCATAAAATCTGATTGGCTAATTGGAGTATCAGGTATGGGTGAGTGGAGTAGGCTTATAGTAAACAAAAATTTGCTGATTTCTGGAAACTCTTTAATAGTAGTATTTAGAAATAGTTGTATATTTATTATTTAGTAAACTTTATATATAACTTATTTCTTATGAAAAATATAAAAACCTTAATTAAAGCTATGAATTAGTATATTGTAAAATTATAAAATACATTTTTAAAAAGTATTGATTAATTTTTTAAAAGTAATATTATAGATTATTGTAAAATCAGATTATTATGAAATCCATGTAATCTCTTTTTTTTAAATGTTAAGGTGAGACCTTGCTTTTATCTTTATTAAATTTAATAGAAACTTTTTACAATCCATGTAATCTCTATATCACTAAAATTTTTAAAAATTGTATAAACAATCAATCTAATCAATCTACACTATATAATCAAACCAATCGAATACTATAACTGGTTAATATAGGAGTGAATCAGTAGAAAAGAGTCAAATTTTTTTAAATAAAAGTTTTTATGACTTTAAGCTTAAATATTTTAACAAATATCTTAATAAATTTAATATATTTTTTTATTTTAATTTTATATAATTCCAAGATTAAAATAAAAAATTTTTTAGCAAATTTGATTAAATAGTTGTTAAGATATTTTAATTTAAAAATTAAAAAAATTTTACTAAAAATGATTTGTCCCTTTTTTACTGACTCACCCCTATATGTCTATATACTGCATAAATTGTGTTCTTGATATCTATATATAAAAGCTCTTCTAACGATATCAAAAAGGTGATCCTAACCTAACCCTAACTACAAGGCAAAATAGAGTCTATAAACCCACTAACAAAAAAAATTTTGTTTTGTGTTTAGAGTTAGGATTACCTTTTTGATATAGTTGGATCTTTTATATATATAGAAGTGAATCAGTAGAAAAGGGACAAATCATTTTTAGTAAATTTTTTTTAATTTTTAAATTAAAATATCTTGACAACTATTTAATCAAATTTGCTAAAAATTTTTTTATTTTAATCTTAAAATTATATAATAAAAATAAAAAAAAATTATTAAATTTATTAAGATAATTGTTAAAATATTTAAGCTTAAAGTTAAAAAACTTTTACTTAGAAAAAATTTGTCCTTTTTCTACTAACTCAACCCTATATATATATCAAAAATGCGATTTATGCAGTTAATAGTTATATATTGAATTAGTCCTAGTAGTTCCCTCTAGTTATAGTATTTGATTGTTTTAATTATATAGTATAGATTGATTAGATTGATTGTTTATATAGTTTTCAGAATTTTTAGAAAATTCAATAATAAAAAGATCATGTAGATTTTATAATAATCTGATTTTATAATAACAGTCAAGAAACATGTTCAACTAAGTACAATTACTTATAAATCAAATAAGTTAACTCACCCAATTTTATATTTAAAATTATACAAAAAAATTATTTAAATTGAATTTATTTAAAAGTATATATATAAAAGTCTTTTTAAATTTTAAATATATATTCTTTGGGATTTAGTACTTTTTTGTTTAAAGTTTTAGTTCTTAATTTAAAGCAGAGAGACGGGATTTTTACTAAAGTTGATTAATTTTTACTATGTTCTTTAGGTCAAATGAGTAACTCACCCTATAATAATATGATTGGTTAAAATAATCTTTTAAAAATATAAAAGATGCTATTAAGTAAAGGATTTTTGTGCCCTAATTTAAAGTTAAAAAGAGATTTTTCTGATTCTAATAATAGTTAAATCATTAAAATTGGCTTAGTGAACCCCAAAATACTTGGGATCAAAAAAGAGAATATAAAGGATCTGCAAATTTACTATTATACAAAATATTATACTTTGTGTAATAGTGAATTTGCAGATCCTTATTTTCTTTGATCCCAAGTTTCTTGGGTTCTACCAAGCCAATTTAATAATTTAACTACTATTAGAATCAGAAGAACCTTCTTTTTAACTTTTAATTAGAGCACAAGAAGCCTTCATTTAATAGCATTTTTCATATTTTTAAAAAGATTATTTAAACTAATCATATTATTATATAGGGTGAGTCACTTATTTGACCTAAAGAATATAGTAAAGAATTGATCAACTTTAGTAGAAGATTCCATTCCTTTGCTTCAAATTAAAAACTAAAACTTTAGACAAAAGAGTAAAGTATTAAATGACAAAGAATATATATTTAAAATTTAAAGAGACTTTATATATATACTTTTAAATAAATTCAATTTAAATAATTTTTTGCATAATTTTATATATAAAATTGGGTGAGTTAACTTATTTGATTTATAAGTACCTATATTCTAAGCCATTATATGTGAACATGTCTCTTGATTGATAATTCAATTTTATGATAATCTGCAACAAGTAATAACGTTTTTATCCAGTACTCTATTCGGAGTTTGATTAATATTTTTTTTGTGATATCTTAACAACCAATTAAAATAAACTTAGCTATACTATATAAAATAATGTTTTGAGTATAGCAGTATAATATATATATATGTTGTGTCCCAGATAAGAATTTGTCCCAATTTGGAATCTGGCCCAATCCTACCTCTAACACTAGCCTAACCCTAATCTAAAGTCATCTAAAGGCCTAATTCTGCTACAAAATTCTCATCTGGGACAGCCTGATTCTGAATCGGGCATCAGGACACAACATATATATAAACTTGTATAATTAGATTGAGTATAGTATGCAGAATCTAAATTTTTTGTAATTATTTTCTGACAAGCTATTTATCTAATATTACAAATAATAAAAATGCTAGTTCTAATCCTATATGATGCTAGGTAAATAGCCTTTCAAGAAAATGAACAACAGCAATAGCAAGCAGATAATATTTTCTTACTTGCTAAAATTTTTATTCTTTTTGAACTGATTTAATATACCATATTCCTCTGAAAATAAGCACCCCTCGAAGCAATTTTTATACCCAAAATTCTCTTGATTAAATAATCAGATCTGCATAATTTTGGTGCTATAAAATCAACTTATCAAGATGATTCGGATAGCACCAAAATTATGCAGATCTGATTATTAGATCAAGAGAATTTTTAGTATAAAATTTGCTCTGAGGGGGTGCTTATTTTTGGAGGAATACAGTATACTATATTTATTTCTTTTTATACTTTGCTTTAATGTATTAATTATTCTAGTATCCATTGGTTAGAGATGAAATAGTTTTAAGTACTGTAGCAAAATTTTAATTCGATTATTTATTAAATAAATAAATATTGGAAAAATCAGAAATTCTATAAGAACAACTAGTACTATAGTAACTCTTGCTATTTTAAGAAGCCTTTTTATATTCACAACTATATTCATAGCTATGCCTGCGACCATGTCTGTGATGATACTCATGACTATGCCTGTGACTATATCTATGACTATAACTATGGCATAAAAAAAATTTCACTCTTTTTGATTTTTAATACTATTAGCATTTAATCTTGAATGGCTATGCTATTTATAGGACCTCAGACATCTCTTATATAGGTCATAACTGGATTTTGGCCAATTTTGGCCCAATTTGCTAAAAATAACAAAATATATTTGCTTAAATAACTTTTGATCTAGTAATCAGAATAGAATAAATTTTTTTTGTTAGATGCACCTCACTGAGAGCTTTATTTTAAAAAAAGGTTTGTTCAAATCGGTTTACTGGATGCCAAGATAATTGGCAAAAACTGTTTTTTTGCTTCTCAAATTTTAGGGGTTTTTGCTAAAAAAAAACAAGTATGACCTCTATACTAGATGTCAGGGGTCCTCTATTTATATATAGTTTTAAATAAGCTTGTATAGACTTCTTTATCTTCTGATTTATCTTTTGATTTATTTTTCTAATTCTTCTATTTTTAATTCTTTGATTTTTAATTCTTTACTTTCTTATTTTTTATCTTCTAATTTTTTACTTTTTGATTCTTTATTGTTCAATTCTATATCAATTAATTCTTTATTTAATATATTTTGATTATTATTGTTGTTAGTATCATAATGATTTGTTATACTATTAACTATTAATAAAATTTGATAGTTTCTAAACAAACTTTTTTGATATTAGTTCATATTCAAGCCTTTAAATTTGTATTATATGTTACAGATAAGATATTATTAAGTTTGATAGATAATTCAATTACTATTCGTTTTAACTTTTGGTTCTAGCTACATTTATAGCTACCGGTAGTATAACTATAATATATGCATAATCCTAAAAGTGATAAATTATATATTAAAATTATAAAATACAGATAGGAACATGTTAGATATTAGCTGAGATCAGTTTACTATAGAGACCATTTCTTTCTCTTTCTTCTAAGAAATTTAGTTATTCTGATTGGTTATATGTATATATTTAGATCTGAGATTTTATTTACCTCCCCCTACCCTATGATATTAGCTAATATCTAACGCTTCTTATAAATAATTTTTAAATCTGTAGAACCCTAGTACTATATAACAAAATAATACTGTTTTATCCATATTGAAAACATTGTTTAGCATTAGAAGATTTTTTTATAAAATTTTAAAGGTGTTTTATAATAAAATTGCAACTAATTATACTAACAAAATTAGTTAATTTTTTGATGATTTTTACTATTTATTTATAAGTATTTGTAAGTAATACACATTATTTCACTAAATAGACAATTAGAACTATCAACTGAATTAATGAACACTATTATCTAATTTGGTAAAATTATGTGTATTTATAAACAAATAGTAAAAATTATCAAAAAATTGGCTAACTTCATTAGTATGATTAGTTGCAATTTTATTATAAACTACCTTTAAAATTTTATAAAAAGAACCTTTTAATGCTAGAGAAATTGCAAACTCAGACCAGAAATTAAACTAATAGCTTCTTCTTGCTAAATAAGTCAAGAAAGCAAAATTTGCTCAAATTTACATATAAAATTTGAGTGTATTAATTATTTGATTTATAATTAAAAAATTTATACTCATAATTTGTATGACAAATTGTGTTACTGATAACTTATCTTTTTGTTTCAAAACAATTCAATGACATACTATTGATTCTCTATATAACCAATAGTTCTGCAATTATTTTTTTTGAATTTATAAATCCAACTATTAAAAAATTTTAGTGCATTTTGGTAAACCTAGTGTTTGAGCAAAAAACTTACTTTTTCTTTAATAATTGCTTGTGTTAAAAGATTTTATTGCTTACAACTTGCTTAATTAATAATCTGCTAGTTAACTAGAGAGTAATTATAGTATAATACAATACAAATTATTTATGAAAATCACTATAGTCAAAATATAGCATGCTTCTATCTAAATTTTTTTTTTTACAAAGTTAATGATATATGGAGTGCTCCATATTAAAAGGGCCCATTTTTACAATTTTTTGAAAAATGAGTTTTTATTAAATTCATGTAAATTTTGGCATAATTGATATTTTTCAATTATTAATAAAAGTCGATTTGCAGAATAAAAAATCAAGATAATGTAAAAAGAAAAATTACATGAGGCTGTGTAGAGCCAACATGTCATGAGATTATTCGATAGTCACCTGCTATCTTTAACCAATCAAAATCATAAAATTTAATTAATCCCAGATCAGTCTGAAAATCAAAACAAATAGTTAAACTCAATTATCTCAAAATGAGATAAATGTAAAAATGGGCCTTTTAATACAGAGCACTCCATATATCCACTAATTAAAAGTTGTAGAGTTCATCAAGATGCATCTAATAGTAGTTAGTATTCAAATCAGCCTAGAGGATAGCAAGATATTGTCAAAAAATAATTGGCTAACTATATAAAATCTTTATATAAAAATGTTTGTTTACATAGAGATTTTATATAGTTAGCCAATCATTTTTCGATAATATTTCAATATCTACTAGGCCAATTTGGATAATTTAACTACTGTTAGATGTGTCTTAACAAGTTCTACAACTTTTAATTAATGAATATATGCTATTAACTTAGTAATGTTATAGAATGGGTTTCTTGGATAGAAACTTTAGGCACAAAGTAAAACAGAGTTTTACAGTTTTACAGTTTTACAGTTTTATAGTTTTATAGTTTTTATTGTTTTATAGGTTTATAGTTTTATTACTTTGTTTTATGTTTTATTGTTTTATTGCTTTTCAAAAGATATATAAACCCTAGTTTTTATCCTTTCTTAATTTCAGAAATTGTTTCCTGCAATTCTTTAGTTATAGGAATTCTTTAGGCACAGAAACCTTTAGATAGTTTTGTAGCAAAGTTTTGTAACGTACTAAAATAAAATATATCTTTGCCCAACTAAATACACTCTTGCTCTTTGAGTAATATATATCGAACTGCCACAGTAAGAAAACATTCTATTTCTATACCGCTTTATATCTTTTTTGACCCTACAAGATCTCTGTCGCTGTGTGCTATGTTGATAGTAGTATATTAAGAAGGCTATACCGCTTGTAACAGTAAGAAAAAAATTTTTAGATAGAAGCACACCATATTTCACTTATAGTAATTTTCATATATAATCCGCATTATGTTATACTATATTCATTCTAGTTAAGGGAAGCACTATTTATTAGCTGATTAGAGTTTCGCTAAGTAGCTGACCCCACCCCACCTGATAATTTTTCCGAGCATTTGATTGGTTAAAATTTAATAATAATATAAACAAAATTACTTTATATTGCTATCTGCGATCATGGCTAGTTTTATGGATCGACATATAAATATAAGTATTTATTTTTTGGTTTTTGTTTACATAATACTGATTTTTAGTAAAATTGGTTCTATCTATTTTTTTCAGGTAAGGGAGCTTCCAGAAATCAGCTGATTTCTGGGTGGGTGGGTGTGTCAGCTGAAGTATCATGTGTAATTCCGGCCAAAATTTCATAATTCCGGCCAAAGTTGCAAAATTATTTTTGACCAAAATTATAGATTTATTAATATATTAAATAATTAATATCATAACTTTTGATCTACTGGACCAAATTTGATGATTTAACTACCAAAATGATCCTCTCAACGAAAGAATTCTAGTAGCCCAAAATTGTTAAAATCCAATCACAGAAACCTTTGATCAAAATAGATTTGTATTACTATAAAAGTTCTATAATTTATTAAATAATTATAACTCATTTATAGTAACACAAATGTATTTTGATCTTAGGATCCTGTGATTAAATTTTAACTATTTCAGACTTGTTAGAATCCTCTCATTGAGAGGATCCTAACAAGCCCAAAAGTATTAAAATCCAATCGCAGGATCCTTTGATCAAAATAGATTTGTATTACTATAAAAGTTCTATAATTTATTAAATAATTATAACTCATTTATAGTAACACAAATGTATTTTGATCTTAGGATCCTGTGATTAAATTTTAACTATTTCAGACTTGTTAGAATCCTCTCAATGAGAGGATCCTAACAAGCCCAAAAGTATTAAAATCCAATCGCAGGATCCTAAGATCGAAATAAATTTGTGTTACTATAAATGGGTTATAATTATTTAATAAATTATAGAACTTTTATAGTAACACAAATCTATTCTGATCACAGGATCCTGTTATTGGATTTTAACAATTTAGGTCTCACTAGAATTCTCTCATTGAGAGGATCATTTTGGTAGTTGAATCATCAAATTTGGTTTAGTAGATTAAAAGTTATTTACTATTAAATGTTATATTTAACTTTTTAATAATCGTAAAATCTAATTGGCTAATTGGAGTATCAGGTGTGGGTGGGTAGGGGTAGGCTCATAGTAAACAAAAATCAGCTGATTTCTGAAAGCTCCCTAATAGTCATTCTTACTGGGCTTCGCTGAGCCATTTTTTTCTTTGGTGCTTTTAGTGTTTTCACTTGTGCCCATTACTGGTAGTTGTGTCATTTGTACTTGTCTTCGTTATTGGTGCTAATATTAGTAGTATTGTTTTTTTCTTTCATGCTTTCAGTATTTTTGCTTATTTACATACTGACAATTTTTTTTTTACAGATAATGGTTGTTGTGCTGTTTATACTGAGCTTCCTCGTAGTGCCATCGTTAGTAAAGTCTTTTTTTTTGTGTTTTGTGTTTTTGCTTGTGTATATACTACAGTACTGATATTTTTTTCTTGCAAATATTGGTTGTTGTGTCATTCGTACTAGGTGCTAGTATTAGTAGAGTATTTTTTCTTTGATGCATTAAGTGTTTTCGTTTGTGTACATACTAACTAACATTTTTTCATATAGTAATAGTCATTCATACTGGGCTTTGTTAGCATTAATAGAACTATTTTTTCTTTAATGCCTTTAGTACATTACCAAAATTTTTTACAAATAATGGAAGTTATGTTATTCATACTAGGCTTTATCATTAGTGCCGGTATTAGTCATGTTATTTTTTTCTTTCATGCTTTCAGTGTTTTGCTTGTGTACATTCTGACATTTTTTTCTTACGGATGATATTTGTTGCGTCATTCGTACTAGGCTTTCTTGTAGTGCTATTACTAGTAGAACCTTTTTTTTTTTGTGCTTTATAGTACTAACTGATATTTTTCTGCAGATAATGGTTTTTGTGTCGTTCGTACTGGGTTCGCAGAGCCCTGAATAATCTATGTAATGTCATATTTGAAAAATAACTAATGGAGTGCCATTTTTTAAAAAGGTTATATTTAAAAAGTAGGTATTGGAGAAAAAGGTTATATTTAAAAACTGCTAAATGGCAAAATAGGTATATTTAAAAGAATGCTAATGGGGTAATTTTATAAATGTTATATTTGAGATGTGCTAATGAAAAATCTAGACTATAATAGTAACCTGGCAACAGTGTATAAAATAGCATGATAAAAATCCGGATCTACTGTTTTTTATATTGCATATACCGGTATTTTAAATTTGGGCTGGTGCAACAAACGGTGCATGATCCAGAATTTTTTGAAGTAACCAGTACGTGCATCTATGTGCTCCATGATCATTTTCTACTAATGCAGGTTTTTTTTTTTTGAACCGGTATTTTTTTATATAGCAGGTGCATGTACTAGTAAATTAAAATTTCTATTTTAAACACTGCCTGGCAAGTAAAAAGGAGAGAGGAGTAAAAGAGAGAGAGAGGTAAAAGTGAGAAAGAGGTAAAAGGGAGAGAGAAGTAAAAAAGAGAGAGGAGTAAAAGGAAGAGGAGTAAAAGGGAGAGAGGAGTAAAAGGGAGAGAGGGATAAAAGGGAGAGATGGATAAAAAGGAAAGAAGGGTAAAAGGGAGAAAGGGGTAAAAGGAAGAGAGGGGTAAAAAGAAGAAAGGGATAAAAGGGAAAGAGGAGTAAAAGGAAAAGAGGGGTAAAAGGGTAAGAGGGGTAAAAAGGAGAAAGGAATAAAAGGAGGAGAGGGTAAAATGGGCAAAAGTTCGACCTAATGTGTGAAATGTAGCTTAATATACCAAACCAAAAGTGCTAACCAAAAAAATTTTTACTATGATACTCAAATATAACCTTACATAGATTATTCAGGGTCCTGGTTCGCTATTGGTGCTAATGTTAGTATAGTTATTTTTTCTTGATACATTAAGTGTTTTGCTTGTGTACATACTAACTGATATTTTTTTACAGGTAATGGTTGTTTGTATTTGGTTTCATCGATAGTACTGGCATTAATAGAGCCATTTTATTTTTTAGTTCTTTAGTGTTTTTGCCATGTATATTACTGACATCATTTTTTATAATTGATGGTAGTTGTGTTATTTGTAATTGGTGCCTGTGTTAGTGGTATTGTTTTTTTCTTATATTAGGGTTATAAAGTAGATATTAGAGTTAGAGTTTGGTAGAATAGGCAATACAATAAGATAGATGTTAAGATTAGTTAGGGTTTAGTAGAATAGGCAATAAGGTAGATGTTAAGGTTAGGATTACAGTTAGTATTTGTAATCAGTGGTTAGGATTAGAGTTACATATAAAATACTCATGAGCACGACATGAAGTTTATATAGTAAATCGAAAAAATTATTTGCGTAAATGTGCTCTTATAGAGGTCAAATTATTGTATTGATCGTATCTTGTGTATTATTATTATGTGCATATATGAAATTGTAAAAAAATGATTAAATTTTATTGATTTGAATTGATCACGTGATGCTGGCAATAATCGCTGTAGCCGATAAATAGCAAATCTCTAATATATATATATTAAATATTGGATAACTTGTGATCTACTAGTCTGTTTTGGATGATTTAACTACTAAAATGTTCGTCTCAATGAGACAATTCTAACAAGCCCAAAATCATCCAAATCCAATTACAGGATCCCAAGATTGTTCAACTTTTGTGTAATTTTAATTAAAAAAAATTTTTTTCCTAACTTTAAACACATTTTTCACTTAGTAAAAGGTCTAAAAAAATGCACAGCAGTTTTGGACCAAGTAGAATCACGTGCTGAATAACTTTGCTTAAGGGCCCGAAGTAGGTTACCTAATTAAAAAAAACCGTTTTATATTTAAAACTCAAAGATTTTAACTTTAGTACATAGATAACCCATTTTTCTTACAAGGTAACCTACTTTAGTTGACTAAGTAAAGTTGTTCAGGGTATGATTTTATATATACTTATTATCTTAAAATTAGAAAATATTTGTTTTTGGCAAAGTTACATTTTCGTTTTGTGCAAAATTGGCAAAATTTTAATTAGATT
Organism: Gigaspora rosea; assembly: GCA_003550325.1. Taxonomy (NCBI): domain Eukaryota; kingdom Fungi; phylum Glomeromycota; class Glomeromycetes; order Diversisporales; family Gigasporaceae; genus Gigaspora; species Gigaspora rosea. The sequence goes on from QKWP01001581.1 coordinate 117,348, forward strand.
TTTAAGCTCAATTTTTTCTTCTTCCCTTGTTCTATATTTCCAAAAAATTTAATTTTAAGTTAATAAATAAGATCAAAGAGATCTTCTAATCCATTTCTATAGTAAATTCATATGTTTTTATTATAATTTTTATTATAGACAACATTTGGACCATTTTTTAAGAACATGTCCTATGACTGGTATAGTTGCAGGTGAAACAAATCTTCAATGGAGCACTGTGGTGCACCAAGACTGGTGCACCAAAACTGGTGCACTGATAATTATAAAAAACTCAAATCTTCAATAGTGCACCGATGGTGCACCATGGTGCACCGCATGGTCCTGGTGAAACTAAATAGTTTTACTAACAACTCTAGTATATACATATTGGCCGATTTAAGCAATTGCTAATATCTTTTGATTTAACTACCAAAATGTCAGCTCAATGAGAGTTTTTAACAAGCCCAAAATCACTAAAATCCAATCGCAGAATCCCGTGATCAATTAAATTTTATAAGATTTTAATAGTATTTTTGTAAATATCTTTAACAGTAAATAACTCTTGAACCACCGGTCTGTTTTGGACAATTTAACTACCAAAATGTTCGTCTCAATGAGACAATTCTAATAAGCCCAAAATCATTAAAATCTAATCACAGAATCACAAGATCATTAAAAATTAATGTAATGGTTTATCTACAAATTTAATGGGTTTTTACCCATTAGATTTGTAATAAGGGGGCTTTCAGAAATTACGTAATATTTTTTACTAATAAATTTCAAAATTTTACCCCACCCACCCACACCTGATACTCTATTAGCCAATCAAATTTTATATTTTTTAAAATTTATTCATATGTTTCAATTTATGAAATTGATAATAACTATTGCTCTACTGGACCAATTTGGATGATTTAACTACCAAAATGTTTATCTTATTGAGACAATTCTAACAAGCCCAAAATCGTTAAATATAATCACAGGATCCCAAGACCATTCAACTTTATTGTAATTTTAATAGTGATTTTTTAGAATTACTAAGTAAATTTCTTTAATATTGAATAACTTTTGATCCACCAGCCCATTTTGGATAATTTAACTACCAAAATGTTCATCTCAATGAGACGATTCTAACAAGCTCAAAATTGTTAAAATCTAATTATGGGGTCTCAAGATCATTCAACTTTTGTGTAATTTTAATAATGATTTTTTAGAATCACTAAGTAAATTTCTTTATTATTAAATAACTTTTGATCCACTGGCCCATTTTGGATGATTTAACTGCCAAAATGTTCGTCTCAGTGAGACGATTCTAACAAGCTCAAAATCACTAAATTCTAATTACAGGATTTCAATATCAATAAAGATTTTGTTGTTTGTTTAACAATACAAATCTTTATTGATCTTGGAATCCTGTAATTAGAATTTAGCGATTTTGGGCTTGTTAGAATCGTCTCACTGAGACGAACATTTTGGTTGTTAAATCATCCAAAATGGGCTGGTGGATCAAAAGTTATTCAATATTAAAGAAATTTACTTAGTGATTCTAAAAAATCACTATTAAAATTACACTAAAGTTGAACGATCTTGGGACTCTGTGATTAAATTTTAATGATTTTGGGCTTGTTAGAATCATCTCAATAAGACGAACATTTTGGTAGTTAAATTATCTAAATTGGTTTAGTAGAACAATAGTTATTAATAATTTTATAATTTTATACTTTTGGTCAGAATTATAAAAATTTGACCAGAATTATAATTATAACCTGATATTTTCGGAACCCCACCCACCCACTAAAAAATCACGTAATTCTGAAAGCCCACTAAGCCGTTACATTAATTTTTAACAATCTTGTGATTCTGTGATTAGATTTTAATGATTTTTGACTCGTTAGAATCATCTCATTGAGATGAACATTTTGGTAGTTAAATCATCCAGAACGGACTGGTGGTTCAAGAGTTATTTACTGTTAAATATTTATATAGTAATTCTAAAAACACTATTAAAATCTTACAAAATTTGATCGATCACAGGATCCTGTGATTTGATTTTAGTGATTTGGGGCTTGTTAGAATCACTCATTGATCTGAACATTTTGGTAGTTAAATCATCCAAAATGGACTAGTAGATAAAAGTTATTAGCAATTCCTTAAATTGGCCTATATAAAATGCCAATTTAATTATTAATTGTTTATAGAATACAGATCTTTGTCAATCTTGGGATCCTGTGATTAGAATTTAATGGTTTTGGGCTTATTAGAATCAACTCACTGAGGCAAACATTTTGGTAGTTAAATTATCAAAAATGGACTGTTGGACCAAAAATTATTTAATATCATATTAAAAATTATATATATATAATATTATATATATAAATATATATTTATATATTATATATATTATATTATATAGAATCTAATAATTGCTCTACCCCACCTCTAAAAAATCAGCTAATACCAGAACAAATTAATCTGTCTGGACTAACAAATGTAAAATTTAAAATATATTAGTATAAAAACTAGAAAGAAAATAAAGATGTATACCAGAATTAAAATAAACTTTATAAAAACAAAAAGTAGGTAATAGTAGTAGTTTAAGAATATACCTAATTGCAAGTAATTAATACTATAATACAAGTTACCAAAGTCTAGATGATTTTTAGATAGAGCAAAAATAGCTTTAGCAAGTTGTTTATTAATAATAGACTAAACTATATTTTAGATATAAGGATAAAGTTCTAAGAAGTATAGGAAAAACTGGAGCATTGAAATTGACTATATATATACTACTAATATTTTGGTAAAGTTAATAAAGTTGTAATTAATCAAAATATTGGATTTATAGATATGATATACTATAATAAGTAAAAATTTGGAGTCCTTGCAGTAGAAAGGGCGGAAACTGCCCCAAAAATGAAAATTGAGTTTTTATTGGATTTAGGTAAATTTCGATGTGGTTAACATTTCTAAATTATAAATTAATGTCGATTTGCATAATAAACAGTCGAGATAATGTAAAGAAAAAGTTGCACGAAGCTGTGCACATCACGAGATTACCTGGTAATCACCTGTACCTTCAACCAATCAAAACCGTGAAATTTTGATTGACCCGGATCAGTCCGAAAATCAAAACAAGTGATTAAACTCAATTATCTCAAAATGAGATATATTCGAGTTTCCGCCCTTTCTACTGCAAACACTCCATTTGTATTAATATATGAGTTTTGCTAAATCTCACCGGCAGTGATCATCACCGCTCATATGTTCAACCAATTAGATCGTAGAATTTTGTGTAACCAAAACAAAAACAAAAAAATAACGAAACTAATAAAAAATCTAAAAAATCTTAGACAACAAAATATTTTACTATGATAACTGCACTAAGTAAAAGTTTTTAGTGCAAAATTTTACATATAATATGCCTTTCTAACCCTAATCCTAACCCTAACCCTAAACCCTAATCTTAGTTTTTTAAAAAGTTTATTATAGAGTGGTAACGATCACCACTAGTGAGATTTAGTAAAATTCTTAATATATAGTTTTTGATATTTTATACTATATAAATTAATTTAAAATTAGATATAAGGTAGACAAGGGTAATTTGGCGAAGATAACATTGCTATTGGGTAAACTTTTATTTAACCCATGCAGATTTTCCAATATTTAAATCACAGAATAATACCGTATACAAGAATAAGCCTGATAAAAAAAAGAATCATGTGACAGATCGGATTAGTATAAAAATCGTCACTTTGTATATGGCATTAAAAAAGTGGAAATTTGATTGACAAGGGTAATTTGGCGGATTCTTAAACTTTATTTGAAAAAAAATTTTTTTTAAAATTAAAAATTTTACATAATAAAGTGTAAAATTTATATAAAATAGCATGCCATATAACGTAAAATTTTATTCTGAACAACTTTTTCTAAATCATAAAGATAGATTGTCTTAGTAAAAAAAACGTTTTATAAGAAAAGTCAAAAATTTCCAAAGTTAGCACATAAGGTAGACAGGGGTAATTTGGCGAAGTTAACATTGCTATTGGGTAAACTTTTATTTAACCCATGCAGATTTTCCAATATTTAAATCACAGAATAATACCGTATACAAGAATAAGCCTGATAAAAAAAAGAATCATGTGACAGATCAGATTAGTATAAAAATAGTCACTTTGCATATAGCATTAAAAAAGTAGAAATTTGATTGACAAGGGTAATTTGGAGGATTCTCAAACTTTATTTGAAAAAAATTTTTTTTTAATTTTTTTCTAATTTTCTAACGGCCTTTTATTTCTTCTGAACTTTCTGGGCTCGCTTTTCCTTTTTTTGAGCTGAAAGTAGTTCCTGTTCGGCTTTTTTTCGGGCTGCTATTTCTTTTTTTTGACGTTTTTCTTCAGTTTTTTGTTCTGCTTCCCTGGTTGACTCTTGCAGTTGCTGCCAACTTTCCTCACTGGTCAAGAGCCTTGCAAACGAAAACGTCTTTCTTCTCTTTTGTGGAGGAGGTACTTCAGACTCTGTCTGATTCTCAGCAACTACCTGTGGATTTTTAGGAGGCGGAAGGCGTGAAACCGGATACTTAAGGGCCAAACGCAAATCGCATGTTCCAGGATTTTTGTAAGTATCCAGTTCCTCCTTTGCTGCTGAAATTTGAGATTTTAGCAAGTCATTCTCATTTTTAAGCGCTTCATTTTCTTCAATTAATTTATTTAAAAGAGTAGAGCGAAGATGATTCGAATTAGTTAGTTTTTGGTGTACTGAAGATGGTTGAACAGAAGGTTAGGTACACAAAATTGAAAGATTAAGTTGTTCGGTCGTTAATTATGGGTCTAAACGATCAGAAGTGATAGCATTTGGGTTAAAGGGCCATATCCCTGTTGATCTGTAAGCATTGCAAATAGCCTGTGGTGTGTAAGTTTCAATAAAGGCTGGGCCAAAAACTTTCGCGAACGTGTATTTTGTTACTATCATTCCGTCATTGTCATTGTGATACTTGTCACATGCTTTACCATATAATTTTTTCAATTTAGCAAAAGGAATTTCTGACGGTTGTAAAACATGTGTCGTATGTGGTGGAAGCGCATAAAGAAGGATGCCATGATCGCGACAAAAGTCAACAGTTGTATAACTAATATGACTTTTGTGGCCATCTAACATTAATAAAACAGGTCGGGCAGGCGGAATTGAATTAATAAAATGGTCAAGGTACATCTAAAAGAGTTCTTCACGCATGTACCCCGTGTCTGTAAAACCCATTACGGTTCCCGGAAGTGCACCTTCTAACAAACCGGGAATCATACGGATGCCTTTATAAATAATTAATGGTGGAATATAGGATCAAGCTGCCAAAATAGTTGGTGCAACGGAAATATGGTCATGGGAATTTCCATGTGCAATTTTATAGACTTGAAGTACACCTTTTCAGGCGATAACTTTTTCTAATTTAGGGACAATAACGAATCCCGTTTCATCCATATTCCATATTTGTGTTGCGGTAAGAGAATTTTCATTTATAATTCGTTCAAGTTTTTGAAAATGATCTTTAACTATAGTTTTATTGGCTTTCTGCGCACGCGCTTCTGACAATGCTTGAGGGACAAGAAATAATAATTCTGGATGGTCCCTCATGAATCGTGTCCACCAATCCTGACCAGGCCCATTTTCTCCAAAAGAATGCGATCGCTGATTTAAACGCATAATTTCAATTACACAATGATTAACCCCAGACCTCGTTAAACCAAACCCAAGCTTTTGCATGTTAATGCAATAGCCTACAAGTTGGTTTTCTTCATAGGCAGTCAAAACATTGGGTGCACCTGGACGATTAGGGGGGCCACCATTTTTAATAGCACGTCGAAGGGTAGTTTCTGCAAGGCCAAAGTCTTTCGCCAAACTACTTATGCTTGGAGGCTTTGAACCAGCAGGGCAATTTTCTAATTTTTTAAGTGCAGCACAAATAGCCTCACCTCGTTCAATATAAGATACTTCTGGCATATTTATTTTAGTTTTTT
>QKWP01001582.1:0-13337 GCA_003550325.1 Gigaspora rosea
ATTTTATTATATTTATCCGCTTTATTCGGAGATGTTGCACTTGTTGGATAAGTTCAATTGTCGAAACCATGTGTACGAATAAGAATGTAATAAGTATTTAGGCGATGGTTCTGCCGCATTAATAAAAACTAACTCAGTTGAGTTTACCACTTCGAAACCATAATAGTAGAAGTAGTGGATCCAGTAGTTAATTACTTATCTTTTGAGTTTCATCCGTAGTAAATCGCCCACATATACTTTTCGCTATCCCCGATATTATTGTTGTCAGCTTCGTTGAGGATTAAACTTCGAAATTCGAGTAGAGGTATTAATGTGGAATAGTTATCCCTTATCTTGATACCTCGTCGTTATTGTCATTCCTTGTTCTCGATATTATTTCAAAAGTCTTTATGATCGTAAGAGAGAAAGAAAGTAAAAGAGCCACATTCGTAATTCCTACCTTTATATAGAAAAACCTTGATTATTCCCCCGATCCATTGTTGACGTCAAGTAAAATAATAATTGATTACCTCATTTATCGAACAATACTTGATCCCCGTGATTGCATTGATCTCAATCGAAGCCCGTGATTCTACAACTCATACAGGGGTGTTTGTCGAAAAACTTTATATGGGTCGATTTTAGACCGGCTGTTAATCACGAGATTAATGATTACATTTGAAGATCGATCGGTTACCCGCATCGATTACCACATTTTGATGATCGTATGTTACCCAGTTCGATGACTACATTTTTCCGCGAACCATTACTTCATTTTTAGTTTTACCTCATTTATTTCCATTAATACATTTCTACGTAGTAAATTCCCATTACCACATTATTTGTAAAAGTCGTAGTTCTTACCTCATTATTGGTAATCGAGTAATTTTGGTGAGAATATAAAAGGATCGCTTTATGAAGAGAAGGAACGGTTAGCGTTTCTTTAATTTTAGATAGTTTTTCTTACACACGCACATGTAAATAAATCGCTCTCCCAAAATCTAATAAATCGCTCTCCCAAAAATATTTAATAAAATTACATTCGTTTATAAAATCTCTAACCTTAATGATTGTGGCCCAGTAGCTGAATTGGCATACGAGTTTTGGAAGTCTCTCCCAAGGCCACAACAGGGGTCACAAAATTCCGTGTCGGGATACGTCGGAGTGCATAGGAATCATGGTCGTTTAGATCGGGATTGATTAATTTTGCCCCGATCATAAAAAATTTTACTACAGTAATAAATCATACCCATTCATTAAGTAAAAATGCCCAGCTGATAATTTTGCTATAGAACCTGCTAACAATTAGGACTAAATGCCGACCTAGATCCGACGCATTTGGCCTGGAAATTTGGGGTAGCTCTGTAAAAATCGTGATTTTACATTGTTTGATCCCCGTGACGTCGGTACTTAATTACTTAATTAAGCCGATCGACAAAACCACTGAAACCTTGTGACACGTGACCCGAAATTAAACAGTAGACTGGACTTTAAGTTGAAAAAGAAATTTATGAGATAGCTGCACAGCGTGTGACACAACGCAGGACCAATACGATCAGTCTATATAAACTCAAAAGTAATTTTATTAGTTGTCACCTAATATTGGTAGGAATATAACTAAGGCGAGACCAATTTAATTCGGTGGTTTACGTTACATTCCTTTCTCAGAGGGGGGCGGGGGGGAGAACGGAACATATATATAGTAAACTTTAAAATTTTTTTCTCGATCGGAAATTATCGGGCTCCCCTCGCTCGTCTTTTATGTTCGTTCAATTTCTCTTCAGAAAGTTTCGGAGACTTGCTATTTCTAATCTTAATTCTACCCGGCATTAAGTTCTCTGGCTAAAATTACCAAAATTATGCATGTATCTCAAAAATATTTACTAATAGAAAGGGTAATGTAAACTACCGAATCGAATTGGTCTCGTCTAACTAAGATATGGATAACATTAGTAAGTACATCTAAGGTATCGCCTGACTAAAATTTCGACTTAATGCATGCATGAGAATGGGGGCTTAATTTTAGTCTGGTGCTATTTTAGATAGGGGCTCTTTAGATGCAACAGTACCCGATCTCATTAATCCCGCCCAACACTCTGATTCCGTGATAACCCTGATCGATAGCATGATCACGTGAGTCACTCAAATTATATTTTCGTTTCACCTTTGCTGTTTTCAAATCATTATAAATCTCGTCGTTATTTGTACTCCTTCTACTAAGTGCAAGGGCTTTTCAGAAATTACGCGACACATAGTTAACCGTAACTCGTGATAGAAACTATAAGAATTCCAACGTGAACTACGTAATTCAACCCTAGCCATAAATTGTGATTATTAGAATTGCGAGCAAATTTTGTATGAGAATTTTTACAATATTTCATGTAGGAATCAAGATAATTTCGATGCAAACTCAACCTTAAAACGTATTATGTGTCGAGTAGGTTTGTAATAGGATTTTTTTATAGAACTATGATAAAAATCATGATAATTTCAACACAATAACACTCTTTTCATTGTTACCGAAATGGCATGCAAGCCGTGTATTTATATATTCGATAAAACTTTGCTAAAACATTTAAGTACAGTACCTCCATCAATGGATCCAATAAAAGAATTTGATTGGTTCATCGGATCAAATGACCAATCAAATTCTTTGTCAAATTTATTAAATGATTTCTATAAGTAAGAGAGGGGGAGGATAAAAAGAGGGGGGAGGGGGTAACGTAAACCACCGAATTAAATTGGTCTGGCCTAAGTCGATGTTACAAAATCTGCTTAGCCTGTTTAGTCGACTACCGCGTAAAATATCATACATTTTGAACACATTTTGAACATTTTGAGCCACATTCGCGCCATCCATCATATTCAGTATCTTTTATTAGTGACAGTAAAATTCTATTACAAAACTTACTGTTCTGTTACTATTGCGTATGAGTTAGTTTGCATTGGAATTTCCATGATTTCTCCCATAAGTTAACATAAAAATTTATGTTACAAAACTTGCTATTTTAGTGACCACAGTATGTAGTTACTTGCTATTCTAGTGACTACAGTTTTGTTGTTAAAAGTGGGTTGCTTGCATTCGAATTAACGTGATTTCTACTATGAGTTACTGTAAAGAATTCAATTATAGAACTTATTACTAATACAGTACACACAATATCAGAATCATCGTGATTTCATTATAAGCTAATAATAAAAATTCTGTTACAGAATTTACTCACTGTTCCCTTATTATGGTGCGTGGTAGATTTCTACTACAAGTTACTATAAAATTCTGTTACAAAACTTACTTGCAATTCTGGTGAATACCGTATGTGGTTACTCGCTATTCTAGAAACTAAAGTTTGTTAAGATTGAGTAGATTTATTGGAATTAACGTAATTTCTACTATGAGCTACTGTAAAGAATTCAGATATGGAACTATTGCTAATGCAGTACACACAATATTGGAATTATCATTGTTTCTATTATAAGTTACCATTAAAAATTCTGTTACAGAACTTATCCACTGCTCTGTTACTACAACACGTGGTTAAAATTGAGATAGTTCATATTAGAATTTTCATGATTTTCCACCATAAGTTACCATAAAAAAATTCTGTTTTAGAACTTGCTAGTGCAGTATACATGAAAGTTAAAAATAAGTTAATATTGAATTATCATAATTTTACTGCAAAAAAATTGTGTTACAAAACTTATCTACTATTCTGGTGACCATTGGATGGGATTAAAGTTAAGTTAGTTTGCATTGGAATTATCATGGCTTCGATAATGAGAACTTAGGCCATGCAAAGTTAATTTTTCATTTTGCTTAACACAATGGTCCAAAAATTTCAGTCGGCGGGTTAGATTTTTTTTTTAATCTACTTTAAATTAATATGCTCATGTTCACATCCACATCTAAGGCCACACAAAGTTAATTTTTCAGTTTGCATAACATAGGATCAGAAAAATTTTTTAACTTTATTTTCGGATCTGTCAGCTATTTCCGGAAAATTAAGGTTATCATTGTGGGAATAATTGAAATTTTTTAAAAAAACTTTTTTTTGAAAAATTGGGTCAGCGGGTTATGCAAAATGAAATAACTTTGCATGCCCTTACCTACTATTCTGATATGTGGTTAAAGGTTGAATTAGTTTGCATTAGAATTATCGTGACATCTACCATGAGTTATTGTAACAAATTCTGTTGAAAATCTTACTCTTCTCAAGAGTTAGTTTGCATTGGCAATGTTGACTTTAAAAAAAATAGGTGATTATAGTATATGATTAAAATTAGTTTGCATTGGAATTATCATGGCTTCTACCATGAAAACTTACTCGTTATTCTGATATGTGGTTAAGGTTGAGTTAGTTCATATTGGAATTATCATAATTTCTACTTAAGTTACTATAAAAGATCCTTTTACGAAACTTGCTCGCTCCAAGAGTTAGTTTGTATTGGCAAATATCGACTTTGAAAAATAAGTGCCACAAAGTTGAAACTAGGAGTTCTTAATTTTCACATGTTCAATTTCTTAAACAGATTTAAAATTTTTAAAATTTTAGAAATAACAATTCCAGGTTTTCTTCTTGTAGTACTCAAATCATAAATAATTAATAATTTCTATACAAGCACATATAATCAATTTTTTTCTCAGGAATATAATTGATAACATTGAAAGCTATAAACTTTGATTACATAATCACCGTTATTCAAAATATAAAAAGACAAGTATTTCTGTGGCGCCACTAACACCTCTTTATAGATCGCATTTTTTAAAATGATAAAAGGCTCCTAAAAAAATTAGCAAATAAGACTGCACCAGGTACTATTGTAGTAATCTCGTTAATTGCTATAAAAAATTAGGGTAGCTGCGATACAGTTATGCTAAAACCAGGAACATTACTATATTAGTGATAATTACAAGAATACATTGGATTTTATAGATATCAATGATATCAAGGATAGAAGCGATTATAATAATAGTAATGATATTGGGTACAGTGAAAAAGATTTGAAAATTTTTTATTGTTCTTTGGGAACATAAAATATTAAATTTATGTTCCCAAAAAATTTTTAATGTTCCTATAGCTAAATTTTTCTTTCTCTCTCTCATTTTCTCTCTCTTTCTTTCTCTCTCTCTTTCTTTCTCTCTCTCTTTCTTTTCTCTCTCTTTCGTTCTCTCTCTCTCTCTCTCTCTCTCTTTCTCTCTCTCTCTCTCTCTCTCACTCACTCTCTTTTTTTCTCTCTTTATCTCTCTTTTTCTCTTTCTTTCTTTTTCTTTCTTTCTCTCTCTTTCTCTCTTATGCAAAAAAACTATCCCTATAGGGAACATAAATTATAATTTTTATGTTCCCACTTTGTTCCTAATAAGGAACATAAATTCTAAATTTAGTGTTCCTGAATTTTTTAAAATGTTCCTGGGAACACTGGGAACATCAAATCTTTAACACTGATTGGGCATATTAAGATTTTATTAATAGGAATGATTTCTTCAAAAGGAGTACATATAAAATAATAATTATAAATAAAAGCTGTTTGGCCTTTTGGGAAGGATAGTCATTTTCCCACCTTTGCTTTAATAAATAAAACATATTATAAATGTTCCTTTATTGTCTTTATTAAATAATACAAGTATACCTGATACATAATAAACTTATATATTTGTTGTTCTACTATAAATCCAAGTATTTTGTATAAACAATCCCACAACTCTGCCTAACCACTCAGCCAAATCTAACATGCCTCTTTTGACCAAAATTAACCATAGATGGTTGTACAAAACCAATCTTATGATTCCTCGATGGACCCGCTAGTTTTCTGATTTGTCACTAGGGATGTTACAGTCCGGCAAGAACCGCAGTCTGAACCAGTCTTTTGGACCGGTCTAAGCAGTCCACAGTCCATAAATTGGGACCAGTCCAGATTGGTCCATCCATAATATATATTTTATGTATTACTTTAAATACATTACTATGTGATTGAGGCTAAATCAAACTTATTCTAAAAATAATATTGCAAGCACATTTTTCAGTCGAAATCGATTTACTAGAATTGATTTTCGTGTATAACCTTTAATTGCTAAAAACTGAATTAAGGCTAAAAAATCTGACAACCCAAACAGGATAATTTCTATATCCATTTCTGCTTTGCGATTATTCTTTTTTTATTACAAGTAATTATACTTTTACATTTTTATTTATATAAAAAAAAACATAATATAGTTCATTCGAAATCTCAATTCTAGTCAAAATTCTCCAATCCTATTGGCTGCAGGTAGACCGTCCTTGAACCAGACTAAAATATGACCGGTCCATGGACCCGTTTATGAAATTTGGTCCAGTTTGTGGTCCGCTGCTTAGACCCGGTCTTTTGAACCACGACCAGACCAGGACAGACTGTAACATCTCTATTTGTCACCAGTTATTAGATATAAATTATGCTATAACTTTTTTAAATTTATCATTTGATAAATTTTAATCGTCTTCTAAACAAGTATTTTTGTATGTTACTTATTATCATTTTTCTTATATTTCTACATTAAATAAATAGTGCGTAAGTTAAATACAAACTTTTTATTAATATTACTATTGATAATATTTTAATCGCCTTCTAAATATATAATTCCTCATATTTTGTTTTGGATTATTAAAGTGTAAGTATAAATTTGATTCATGTTCTTTTATAGGTGGTAAATGTTCCTACTCTAATTATTAGTTGATTTTGTACAAAAATTGTAAAAATAAATTTGTGCTTTAAATAATTTTTGCTAATAAGTTATCTAATTATTTTTCAATAATTCAAATCAACTTATGATTGTGCAAAAAGATATTTAAGTTACTCTCACCCTTACTTTGCATTAATAGTCTGTAAATAATCATTAATCAATTAAATTTTTTACTATAATTAATTTCTTTTTTTTTTATATTGATATTAGTTTGAGTGTAATTATCATTGGATAATTGAAATATTTAATTAGTTCATTTAATTTTTATCATATGGGCCGATTTGGATCTTTTAGTAATGTTTTCGAATAAGATCTTCAAAATTGTACCAATCAAATTAATATTGATGGTAATTATTGCGAATTTATCTTATATTAAAAATTGATCTCATGATGAAATGATATTTTTAACCAATCACAAACTATCGTTTCAAAAAAGTTTCTTGAAATTGCTAGTGTGTTAATCGGTTGGGAATTGGTTTTTCGCGAAATTAACTCCACAACAATTAAAAGGTAGTTAGCTAAATGGTAGGTATAACACTTTGCAAGGTGTCTAGAGCATTAGCAAAATTTTATACCCTCTTTTTCATCTTGTTGTCTTTGTTTTCTTTGTATTTTTTTTTATTTATACTTGATTTAAACATTTAGGTTGTCTTAGTATATTAATTTTTGGGAATTGGTTTTCGGTGAAATTACAATAAGTAAATATAACTAGGAAACAGAAACCGTTAATGTCCGAAGCCAAAAATAACAATTAATAAATACAAGTTTACTTAGTGCATTAAGTTAGAATTAATTAGTAAATTTTGTAAATTATAAGATTTTATAGAATTTTATTAATAAAATTCTATAAAATCTTATGATTCATAAAATTTTACTAATTAATTCTAACATAATGCACTAAGTAAACTTGTTTAGCACCTAAAAATACATCAAATCGGCTGGGTTGTTTTTATTTTACTTGTAATTTGGTAAACAGATGCTCAAATTTGACTTTTTTGATCAAAAATTCAAAATTATGCATAAGTTCTCCAAATTTCAAGTAAAATAAAATTAACATAGCCGATTGGATGTATTATTAGGTGCTAAACAAGTTTAATTAGTGCATAAAGTTAGAATTAATTAATTAGAATTTGTGAATTATAAGAATTTGTAGAATTTTATTAATAAAATTCTATAAAATCTTATGATTCACAAATTTTTATTAAATAATTCTAACTTTAAGCACTAAGTAAACTTGTTCAACATCTAGAAATACATCAAATCGGCATAATTATTTTTTATTTACTTGAAATTTAGAGAATAGATGCATAATTTTGGATTTTTGATCAAAAAAGTCAAATTTAAGCATCTTTTCTCTAAATTTCAAGTAAAATAAAAAAATCATGGCCGATCTGATGTATTTTTAGGTGCTGAACAAGTTTACTTCGTGCATTAAGTGTCTTCAAAATCCTCTGGGGTAAGTATATCCGCACCTTTTTCAATCCGTTTTACAAAAGAATTAACATTTTCAAAAATTCCTCTCTTGTAATATTCTTCACAATAAACACACTTTCTATTCTTTCCATTATAACATACAAAATGGTACCCGTGGCCACAAATTAATACAATTCCATCATCTTCACCCAATGGAGGCTTACAATAATCGCATGAATAAGGCTTTGGCGGGTATGACGTACTATAAGCTGCTGGTAGACGACGTAAATCTACTTCTTCATCCAAAGTAGCAAGATAGTAAAATTCGGGGTTTCGCTTTTTTTTTTCTTTTATCTTTTTCAGGCATTGGTTTACTTTTTCCACAATTATGAAATAAATCCTGAAAATATTGTAATAAAAAAAGGCTAGTTTTCTGATCCAAAAACTCGAGCTTTGATTTGTTATACGGATATCGTCGTGCTTTATGGTAGTTATTTTTGAATGCCGGGTCATGATTCACTTAATAAAATAAGAAACAAAAATTAAAAATTTATATAAAATAAAACCAAAATAAAATAAAATATAAGCTCACTAATAACGTAAGCTTGTTTTATTATATTATTGGTTGTTGCGTTCTGAGAGGTGTTGGCCCTAATGCAACTATGAGTATTTTCTACGTAATATTCATTAAAGTTTGGTAAATGCAAACGAATTATATCAAAAAAAGGATGGTTGGTATCCTTCAAATAAAACAAATTCGACAAAAAAGCAAGGGGGCTTTATTGTAGTTTTTTCTTCGCCAACGTAAAGCGAATGTCCATATTCTAAAAACTACCTCTACATATTCGTAGAATAAACCCGACTGAAATAAATTTGCATAAACATTGAGCACAGCAGGGACCAAGTTATCTAATAAATCTATTGTAGTTCGAAACTCAATTCTTTACAAGTTTGCCCGAATTTTTCTAAAATTTTGTCACGAATTTTAATCTATCCATTTTGAGCAAGTTCTAGAATAAGATTTATTCTCCAAGGCAGGGTTTTTTTGCTAATTTTTTGCGTGCGCCAAATACAAAGTGAAATAATTTCTCAAAAAAAGCATGATGCACAAGTAAAACTTGTTCCCTGCTATTTAGAAACAAGTGGAGGGGACCTAACACAGGCAAAAATGACTTAATTTCTTGTGGCAGTGACTTTTGATATAGCATTTTTCTAATGAACAGTTGGCCGGGTCAATCTGCAACAATTGGCACGATATACCCATCTAAATGATGTGCTTCATTATTGATAGCTAAGATAAGTTTTAGAGCACTCAAATAATCTTGAACTGAATGTAGGTGTTGTTCTTTAAACCCGACTAACTGAAGTCCTTCTATAGATCGTTTTTCTCTTCATTCCACCAGATTATCATTATAATTATGTACCATTAATGCATCAATTCGGTCAAATTCATTGACTAAGCGTCTTTGCAAAATCCAAAGTAACCTTCGTTCTAAATATAAAATATCGAATATCCCATGATAATGATTAATAAGGTACTAGCAAATTCTCGGAGCTTCAACATTTGCTGGATTATGGATGGACGTGCCATTATTTACAAGTAAAACAGATTGGGTGGCTAAAACAGGTTTGGCTACACATGTAGCAAAATGTTTTGCATCAGATGTTGTAACTGTATCAGGTCTTCAGATTTCGTGAATGGCATAATAATCATCGATATTATATATGTGAAAACAGTTTTTCTAATTAAACAAAAAATAAAAAAAATAAACTTTAAATATATAGTAAATTTTAGTAAAATTAATAAAATTAATTTATTAAATTACAAATAAGTTTACATGTTTAATAAAATGTTCTTTGGTTTTTTTTACATGTTCATCTTGAATTTTTTTTCGAAAATTTTTCACTGTTTTAGCACAAACAGAGTAACCAAGCCTTGACATAGTATCAATTGCATCCCACGTTGCCCCTGATGCCATTAGATACAAACCGACTTCCAATTTATGTTTGTTAACAAATTTATTTCGTAATCCAGCAATCATATAGCATAGTCCTACAATTGATTTTTTGGCCTCATTTATATTGTGTGCAGAGCGTTCTTTGGGAATTATTAAATTTGTCATAAATTTAAAACAACCCTGAAGTTGAGGATCATATTGTTCAATCATATTCTCAAATCTTGTAGGGTCCAACTCTAAATTAGCAGATTCCTGACGTTGTAGGCAGTATAATACTTTTGTTAGTACTTCTATATTCGAAGCTAATGATTGGCCTTAAATTTAATATGTTAATAAAAATGTTCTTATAAAATAAATATATTTAATTAGATCACCTTCATCAATATTATTTAGTCTAATTTCTGCTGGTTCTAATATAGATTTTTTTTAAGATCTTTTTTTTTTGTTCACGTTCTTTTCTTTTTTGACTACAGTTAACATTTTCTACTAGCTTACAATAATGCGGATGGCAAGGTTGCTTTCCTATTTCAATATAAGGTACATTTGCAGTATTTGATTTTTGCGGCACTTCTCATAAGCAAGCTCCATTATAACACGAAAGCTAACATTAGTATTACCACAGTTGGTAACAGAACACGGGCCAAAGTTTTTAACCTTCATTTACGTAAAGACCCAAAATCGCGTTTTTTTTTTTTTTTTTTATGACGTTCTAAATAAAAAAATACCAATCCATTAATTATTTTAAATGAAAATCGATAGTAGAATGATGACTAGACATACTACTTAATACAGTAAACTTGATTGATAATTTTATCTTAATCACGTCAAGCTTTCAACTTGTACTTAACTACTATCGCAACTTGAACATAGTAAAGCTCCTGAAACTTTAGTTATACAGAAAGGTTAACCATGACGTAATTTTGATATCAAAAGTTTTACTACAGTGAATCATACCGAAAACCTCAAACTGCAACAACTAAACTTTTTATAAAATTCAATTTTTTTTTTTTATTATACATCGAATAGAAATTTTAACTGACCAATCACGATTAAATAGTCACGATCGACAGATTACATATTTGTAGCCAATAAAATAGAAGTTCTGTCATGCTCAGATCGGCCATGAATTTTTTATTTTACTTGAAATTTGGAGAAAAGATGCTTAAATTTGACTTTTTTGATCAAAAATCCAAAATTATGCATCTATTCTCTAAATTTCAAGTAAAATAAAATAATTATACCGATTTGATGTATTTCTAGATGCTGAACAAGTTTACTTAGTGCATAAAGTTAGAATTAATTAATAAAAATTTGTGAATTATAAGATTTTACTAATTAATTCTAGCTTCATGCACTAAGTAAACATGTAAAAGACAACTTTGATGCATAGTCAGCAAATTTTTTATTAAGTAAATCGATCTTAATTAATAAGACAATTTTATTCATTGTTATAAGTTCTACTTACCTCTAAATTTTCATAAAAATTGGATGATTTTTTATTAGTTGATTTTTATAAAATACACTTTTGTACCAAAAGAATCTATTATGACCCCAGGTAGTTTTTTTACAAATGTCCATTAGTAAAAAATTATCTGATTTTTATGAAAATTTAGAGTTTGGTAGATTTTGTTATGGCGAACAAAATTGTCTTAATAATGAAGGTCGATTTACTTAATAAAAAAAGCCACTATTAGCATACTACGATTAAGTTTTATTAAAACTTAAAATTAAAAATTTTTATTTTTTTGTTGTGTTAGCACGCGACGCGTTTATTGGCTAATTACGCGGCGTGACAGACGTCATCACGTGACGTGACAGATTTCCTATAAAAAATAGTATTTCGTTAATAAAACGTGATCCAGTGATCCAAATGAAATAATTTTGGTACCATTGGATTCGTCTCATAGAGACGAAACGAATAGTACCAAAATCATTCAGATTGGATCACTGGGTCATAATATATCCAAGTTTTTATAAAAATTTTTGTATTCTGATATCTAGAAGTATAGTGACCTCAGCTACACTTCGGACAATAACTATAGATATAATATTTTTATACAATATATTTCGTCTCATACAGTCAAACCCCGCAATATTCACGTGCTAAATCAGACTTTCTATGTGCCTATTGCGAGATTGTGACTAATGCGAGCTAAAATTTATATATAGTATATAATTAAATAGGAAAATTAAGGTGACTATAGCAAGATTGTGACTAATGCGATTGTGACTATTGCAGGGTTACACTGTATTAGCGAATTGGCGTAATTGGGTCTTTTTTTGATAAACTATTACACAAAAATTTGCTCCTAAGTAATGTTGAAAAACTAACAAACGAAGTACTTGTTACAACTAACAAAAGAGCCTTTTGACGCCTAGACAAGTTAAAAAACCAATAAAACTTAATAAAAGAGCGATGCTAAGCTGTAAAAAGAAGTACTTTTATCATTTGTTGAAATATTCGAGCATTTTAGGATGGGTTGGGCATTGAGAAAAAATGGGTTGGTAACAGTGTTTAAAATAGAAATTTTAATTTACCGGTACATGCACCGGTTATAAAAAAAGAAAAACCTTAACCTAGACCTGGGTTTTATGTTAATAATATAAACCTCATAGAGGTTTATATTAAAATTTTTTTTTATTCTAGACCCAAATTTTACACATGCACAGCGACCCTTATATGATTAGCCAGTGATTGGCGATCATAAAATTTTTTTTCGTGCACCATGATAATCAATTTTTTGTTGTTTTGTTGTTTCGCTTTGCTTTTGCTTTTACTAAATTTTTTTTTTAACTTGTCGCCCGCTTTTTTTTCTTGAAGAGTTTTTTTTTTGTTTCCTTCTTTCTTGTCTTCCTGTCTTCTCGTCTTTAACTAATACTTCTTTTTCTACTAGGTTACCAGAGTTTCGCGATTTCTAGGCTTCGTCGCTAGAATGGTATAACAGCAATCAAGATTAGCAATTAAGTTACGAAAGTTAGACTACCGCGACACCAAATACAAGCATTACATCGGATGCATGTGAGAATTTTTTATTTTTTTTTATATTTTTTTTTTTAATATGATATCAACTAAATTTTTTTTGGTCTTTGAATCAGAAGCAGAAACTATTGTATCGTTAGCTGGCAATCTGCAGTGGCTATAGTAATTAGACTTTTTTGGGGCTTTTTTTCTTTTTTCTTTTTTTTTGGTTTTTTTGTTTTTGAATTTTGTGGTTTTTTTTATATTTTTTTCGGATTTTTTTAGTTTTTTTTTTTTGTCAGTTTTTTTTTTTTTT
>QKWP01001582.1:13977-41273 GCA_003550325.1 Gigaspora rosea
TTTTCTTTTTTTTTTATTATTTTTTTTGTTCGTCTTTTTTTTTTTTCGTCTCTTTTGTTTTCATTAAAAAACGGCAAAATAAACTGGGATGCCTTTAAGATAAGTTGTTTTTTTTTGTTTTTGTTTTTAATTTTTTTTAATTTTTTTTTGTTCAAACTAACTTTTTCAATTCATGATTTGGATATACATTGCATTGTTAACGATTAGTCGTCGTCGTTGGAGTCGTCGTGGTTGGAGTCGTCGTAATTGGAGTTGTCGTAATTGGAGTTGTCGTAATTGGAGTGGATTGGAGTATCGAAATTGGAACTGTGGAGTTGTTGAAGTCGATGCCAATTTTTCTTAATCGTTTGGCACCTTACAAAAAACCAAATCGTTTAGGTTCCAGGGAAGTATGGTCGCAAGGCTAAACTTCAAGGAATTGATGGAACGGCACCGTGAGAGTTTTTGGCTTGTTTTAGTTTAGTGTAGATTTTATATTCTATCTCTGTATTATGATTATTTTTTTAATAAACTTCGAATATATATAGTGATCGATTTTTATTTTTAATTTTTTTTTTAATTTTTTTTTTTATTAAATAAATATGAAGTTTTATGTAATTTTTTTTGATGATTGAACTATCAGTCACGTGACCAAATTTGATTGGCTGATCATCAGGTTAGCGGCATGGCGATTGGTCCCAATTTATATTTGTCATGTGATTAAATTTGATTGGCTAGATATGGGGTCTAGGATTAAATTAATTGTCTTAATGTAGACCTCTTTGGGTTTAGATTATTAGCATAAACCCCGGGTCTAGAATAAGATTACTTATAAAAAAATACCAGTTCAAAAAAAAAACCTGCATTAGTAGAAGATGATTATCAGATCATTGGGAGCACATAGATGCACGCACCAGTTACTTCAAAAATTCGGATCATGCACCGTTTGTTGCACCGGCCCAATTTTAAAATACCGGTATATGAATATAAAAAACGGTAGACCCGGATTTTTATCATGCTATTTTATACACTGGTTGGTAACTATCAAGAGTAAATTCGGAAGCTAATTTTCAAAAAAATGGCCTTTTTAATATCCTTTTGGCTTATAATTAAATACATGAATTTTGTAATTTTCTACGTACTTAATTATAAATACAAAGCTAGTTAAAAAGGCTGTTTTTTTGAAAATTCGAAAATTTTTTTGATAATCCTCGATCATGATTGGTCGAGCTGACATGTTACGCCAATTCACCGATATGTTTATATACATTTCTTAATACTTTTATGCTTACAATATTGTTATTTTATTTAAAATGTTTAGTTATTCGTGTACAAAATTTTTGTCATTTGTGTACAAATTTTTTGTTATTCGTGTACAAACCTTTTACTCGTATCAAACACGGGGATCATTGTTATTTTGAATAAAAAGATTCTTTAAAAGGTATTTTGAAAGTGTTCTTTAAAGTTTTATCTTGAAATTATGTTCCAGAAAAATATTTATTGCAGTATGAAATGGTATTTTGAAATATTCACTACGAAGTAAAAGTTTTCAAAATCATTAGTATAAAGTAACGTCTTCCAAAATAAATTTTTTTTTAAAATTTTGAATTTTTCTATCATATTGCAATCTTTCATGTGATTAATTCTCATAATATCTGTTTATCCGTTATTTGATATCAAATATTATAAGTGTACAAGTTGTGTACACATGCATGTTTTTACATACATTAAACAACCAATTGTCACATATTTGATATTATCGTAAAGAAACAAATTGGCCCATATGTATATATTGATATTAGCTTGAGTATAATTATCATTGGATAATTGAAATATTAATTACTTCATTTAATTTTTATAAATATTGATTTATTTGTGACGATAAAAATTACCTATTAATTGAAGTATTCACGATAGTAATTCATAAAGTTGCTATACAAAATAGTTGCATTAAAACCAGGAATGGATGCACTGTTGAATATATATAAAGTGGTAATATTCATAACTTAAAAGTAGCAATGTAGCACAAATTATTCTTTATATGCGTATATTTAATACCAGACTTATCATAGGTTATCTTATATCCATCTGTTTATTGTTAAAAATATGCTATAGTATTTACATTTAATTTATTCATTAAACAAGGGGTACTATTTGTCACAAATTATATATAACTCTCTAACCCTAACTACATCAAAACCACTTTAGCAATCCACAAAATAAAAACAATCAAATTTTGCTTAAAGCTTCATAACTTGATTTAAAATTAAAATTTATTTGTTATTCTAATATTACCAATTAGAATCTAATACTTCTGTGTTTCAATTTAGCCAATTTTCTTGAAGCTGATTTATGTATACACTTGTATTCAATAGTCATATCACGTGAAGTCTCTTGAGATATTGGGATATTATATTTTCTCTATGAAATTAACCAAAATAAAAAATTGAAAACTTATAAATGTCAAAATAAATTACATTGGAAAAATGCTTACATTAAGATAAGTTTTCAAATCTTTATATGATCTGAGAGACAACGAGAGCAGTGTTGGAAATCTTATGTTCTCATGTTCTCATGAGAACATCACTTTTAATTTGAGAACATTTACAAACTTTAAGATGTTCTCTATTAAACTTTTTTGAGACAATAAGTTTGAAAAGTATGTTCTCTATGTAAATATATAAAGTAATGAAAAATTATTTTTAGTAATATAGCAGTTTAAAATAATTAAGTTCATAAATATTAAGAACAATTTAGTTGTTCTTTAATTAAAGAAAAATTCTGGATAATATAGCTTGTTGGTTTATCCATTCCTAGTTTGTGCAATATAGACTTTGTTATATAAACTTTGATATACATATAATACTATTATATAAACACTAATTATATTAATATTTAACTTAATATGTAAATCATATGATTTTATATAAATTGGTTACACAAAGTTGATCTACAATCGATTTTATATGAAATTGGAAATTTGTACACCCTTAATCAAGAATAAAAAAACTTATCCTGATTGTCAAAATTATGAAATTTTTTGAGGTTTTCGCACCTGCCCATAATAGTTTATTTAAAAACTAAATACAAGCTAGGTCAAACCAATAGTATCTCCAACATTATAGAAAAAGCCTTAAATAGTAAATTGTTTTCTAAAAAAAAATAGAAAGTCAAAGTCTTATTTTTATGAATAACTTAGCTCTCATTATACATTTTAGTTAAATAAATTATATTTTTTATTATTTTATTATTAATAATATTAATCAAAAATAAAATTAAAATAACTAAAAGAAGTATAAAAGTATAAATGTGAAAAAGAGAATGAGAGTGAGATAATGAATGTGTAAAATAGAGAGTGGGAGTAAAAAAAAGAGAAATAAAAAGAAAGAGAGAGGGAGAGAAAAAAAAAAGAGAAAGAGAAAGAAAGAGAGAAAAAGAGAAGAAAAATTTTTCTATTTGTGAACATAAAAATAATTTTGAGAACATTAAATTAAATAAATATGTTCTCATGAGAACATAAATTTCAAAACAGATTTCCAACACTGAACGATAGCACAGTAAGTCACAATAAGTCACATATTTACGTGTTAACATTATGAACAAGTATATACAACCTTGTAGACAATGTCACATCTTCAAAATGAAAAAAAAACATTGGACCATGCAGATCCTATTCCTTGACTTGGGTTTTATCCGTTATTTTAGAGAACGTTTAAATATCCTTTAAGCACATGATAAAAGTTCATAAATAGAGTTATTTCAAATAAAAGCAAATGGATATAAATGGATATGAAAATACCAAAGGTTTTTCGTCACTCTTCAAATCTTCCATTTGAACATCGTTCGCATTCCTCGCTCTCCGTATTCCCACCAAAAAAGGAGTTACAGCTTTAATATAATAGTATTTCGTTCAGATGACCATACACGAAAATCATTTTAGAGTTCTTTATGAATGTCTATCTTACCCTTTAAAACGCTTGGTGCAAACATTCCCTTTAAATCAGCATTTATTTCGATCTTTACGTCTTTTGATACTTGAGGTAAAGGCTTGACGGCGTTGTTGTGGAATCGACCATAGATTCTACAAATGATGAATACATATATTACAGTTTCATATATGTAAATTTGAGATTTGTAATATATACTTGATAAATCTTCATGATCACTATCCAGTTCGAGATTTTTCGCCTCAGGTTCAACGACTAAAAAACACTAACAAAACCAATTATTTACAAACTTTTTAGGATCAGCTTTTTTGGATCATAACCCAGAAACCCTTTCAAGATTCCAATCTGTTTTGTTTTCTCTTCTGACAGTACTCGACTATATCAATATTTTGCACAATATTATTTTCATCGGTATCATTATTTCGTCGTCGCTAACAAAATCGCTGATCAATTTGAACCGGTCACCACAACGAAAATTTTTTTGAAGGTTGAGACGTTCTCGTCCTGACTCGCCTTCAAATATTGGATTAATTGCTATATCTGCAAGTTTACAACTTTCGATTAAAAATTATGAATTTGCTTCAATATATAATGCTTAAATATTTTTTTTCAGTACCCAAGGTTGGTTTTTCATTGTTATTATATTCTTCATCCGAATCAAACAAATTGAAATTGTCAGATACTTCTGGCGCTAGATCATTATCGGAAAATATTATGTGATTCTTTGACTGCTGTGAAAGCCATGAATTATTAAAATAATTAGGTTAAAATAAATAAATCAGATAAAAATATTTAATAACCGTTGATCCACATACTTTCTTAACGCTTGAGTAATTTTGTCCTTTTCCGCTTTCTTTTCCAATGCACATTGCTTTATCGCCTCTAAACGAACTTTATTCGATTGTTCCTAATCATTGGAATAATTTAGATTCAAAATATAAAATGGGATATTAAATGGTATTATATTACCTGCTTTAACGCGACTTTATTCTTCAATTTCTTGAGACTATCAAATAATAGATTGTGTAATTTATCCAGGTGATGGGATATTCCCATTCTGCCCTTCTGCATTTCATTCATTTTTAACATAGGATATATTTTGATATTTTTTACACCGAATATACCTAATAAATTATTTATTTTGAAGTCATATCATTTTTTCGCTTGTACTACTGTCATTTTAATGCTTTTTTTTTTCGTCATCCGATAAGTTTATATAATCGTTATAAAAATATGTTAACTGATCGAGCGGCTTCGGTTTTACATCTATTGTGTTATCCGAAAATTTTTGGAGTTTAGTTATTATAATTATTAAAAAATAAAATTGCCTTTGTTTATAGTCAGGCTTAGCGGCCTGAATCTTTAATGTCATTCCTTTCCATGTTGCACCATTAAAAGGGACATGCCTTTATTATTATCGATAAAAATTTAACATTACAAATTACAGATTGAATTAAACTTATATTCTTTATAATTAGATGAAAAGCATGAAAAAGCTTAATCGTACATTTTTTTCCAGTTATCTGCAGTACTCTCAATAGTTATATAAGCAAACCCACGACAGTCTCCTAATGTAAAAGCCAAATCAGAAAATAATGAACACCACATTTCGCAATATAACATTCTTTTTCTGAAAGAATTTACCTGTGCTCGACCAAAACGACTTTTAAGATCATTTTCGGTTATATATCTGGTTAGATCACCGATATAGGCATAACGAACGCTACTTAACAACGTAATTGATATTTTACAATGAACAAAAATGTTTTCCGACATATTTTTATTCACTGATAATAAAAATTATTTACATATATCAGAAATCAGATTAAGATGGGATCGTCGGATTGCATCTCGTCACATTTTTTTTAGTCAAATTTAGATTTTTTACCATCTTGGCACCTTATTAACGAAATTGCTAGAGCAATTAAAAAAAAGCACTTTTCACTTCCAGCCTAAAAGTCTTTTTTAATTAATTTCTAATATAAACATTATGTCCAAAAGTTATTGTTGTTGGTGGTTTTTCTGGCCTTTCTGCTGCTCACACAGTCTTGGAACGTGGTGGGAATGTCTTGGTTCTTGATAAGAACTTTTCTTTGGTGGCAACTCAACTAAAGCAACGTCTGGTATTAACGGTGCTTTGACCAAAATTCAAATAGGTGGGTAAAACTCGAAGAACATACAATACTCGTCACTTATTGTTAACACTGAGAAATTTCCTTCGTTAGCAAGTTTTATCTAAGAATTAACGCGAAAATATTTTATAGCCCTTGGCGTTCAAGATTCCGCTGAAATCTTCGCTCAAGATACAGCACTATCTGCTCGAGATCTTGCTCCCCCTGATCTTATAAAAGTTCTTACTGGAAATTCTGCCTCTGTTGTTGAATGGCTTCAGGAGAAATTCAAGTTAGACCTTCCTCTTGTATCTCGATTAGAAGGTCATTATCAACCACGTACTCATCGTGGAAAAGAAATGTTCCCGATAACCTACGCTTTAATGGAAGGCATCGAAGAATCAGCCTGATCGAGCCCGGCTCATCAAGAAGGCACGTGTAAACGAAGTTAATTAAGGAAGGTGATGTTGCCATAGGCGTAGAATATGTCAAAGATGGCTAAACTTGCAAAGAATATGGCCCTGTGATTTTGGCTATTGGTGGTTATGCAACTGATTTCACAGAAGACCCTTTGCTAAAAAAGTACCGTCCAGACATATACAATTTACCCACTACTAATGGTGAAGTGATGGTCACAAAATGGTTATTGCCATTGGAGGAAAGGCTACTCACATGGAAAAGGTTCAAGAAGGATTGGTTGACCTAAAGTGCCTGATGCAAAAATCAAATTGTTGCACGCTGAAGCACTTTGGGGTGTCGGTGGGCTGCTTTTAAATAGTGAAGAAAAACGGTTCTGTGATGAATTAGGTCATCGTGATTACGTTACTGGCGAAATTTGGAAAACCAAGGTACCTGTTCGTCTTGTACTTAATAGTAAAGCTTCAAAAAAAATTGAATGACATTTTAAACATTATGTTGGTTGTGATGATAACTGTAAAGCGACAAGTGAAATATAAACCATGAGATACAATTATTACCCTTGTGCATGTGCGTGGTTTGATAGAAAATTTTCTGGTGAAGCATTGGCAAAAGAAATTGGTATTTTTGCATCACAACTAAAGGCAACGTTTGATGATTATAACGACATTGCTTCTAACAAAAAGAAGGATCCTTTTGGCAAGAAACTTCTTCCGTAACGTTCCACTCGCAATAAACGGTCAATTTCATGTAACCTTGATGTCTCCCGTATTATATTATACTATGGTATGATCGATATGATTTATGACATATCTCTAATTTCCTACACTTAAGTTTTATGATTCATGCATTGCTTTTTGTAGTGGAATTGATATAAATGCGGAGTCTGAGGTCAGAGATATGCAAGAGCAAGTTATTCCTGGACTATTTGCTTCTGGTGAAATAGCTGGTGGCGTTCATGGTGCTAACAGGTATTACTGTTTGACAATTTAATCTTTAATGTTCAAAATCTAATTTCTACAAATTGAAATAGATTGGGAGGATCCTCTCTTTTGGGATGTGTAGTATATGGTCGTGTTGCCGGTGATTCCGCATCTCGTTATCTTTTCCAGAATTTGTCTAGCGCAACTGCTATCGTCGTCTAGGACAAATTGCCAGACAATTGGTACCATATCAAACAACTGTTTCTGTTGGCCCAACAAATCAAAAGGTGCATTTAGAAATCTTTTGGGGTCACATAAAGATGCTACAAGCCAATAAACTCCTCCAGTTCAAGCTCCTCAAGTTTCACCAAGCCAGGTACCTGCTCCTGAAAAGAAAGCTGATGCACCAACACGTGAGAAGAAGGAATATACTGCTGAAGAAGTCGCTAAGCATAATAAAGAAATGGTTAATAATATTTTATATATTCCTTAGTCATAATTTATAAATTTTTATTGAATTAATAAGCTTATGATTCATATATAAATTTTTGACTAAAATGTTTTTTATTGGATCACATTTTACGTGAGTGTTTTATTACCTTTTTTATACGTTATTTTTTCTTTTTGGATTCTCTCTTATGATACGACTCTTTTTCCTGTTGATCAATAGTCAGACTGTTGGGTGATAGTTAACGGTGAAGTTTTAAATGTTACAAATTTCTTCCAGGTAAATCTAGTTAGAATTGACATTTCATTTGTCTTTAACTATTCATTTGACACATTCTATATTTTAATTTAGATCATCCTGGAGTAAAAAAGCCATTCTAATTTATGCTGGAAAGGATGCTACTGAAGAGGTGAAAAATTTTCTTTTGATTTGTTCGTTTTAAGCGCTTATTAAAGAAAATTTTAAATTAATTATTTTTATAATTCAATATGCTGCATGATAAAGGTGTAGTGCAAAAGTATTCACCAGAGGCAAGTATAAAGATTTAATCTTAATTTATAGCATGTATAGTTTTATTTTCGTTTTTTTCATTCTTTTTCATTTTACATCAACAGTCCGTAATTGACCTTAAAGAGATAGTGGAATTTAACTCAAAGAACCGTCCGTGTGTTTTGTTTAAAAGCTACCTAGCGTAATTGCTTTCTTTTTTAAATTTATATATAAAACGTGATAAGTGAATAAGATGTTGAATTTATAACAATTTATTGTATTTGTCAGCAAGTAATAAAATGGTTTATTCAATATTAATAATTACTTGATATTGAATTTAATGTATAAATTAAATCTGATTATATGGAAAGAATAATTGTACGATCAACTCCATCTAAATGCATCTCGGCCGGACTATTATCGAAAGTTATTGTGCTCAAAGAAGAAAAGGTCTATATGATTTTGGCCAGAAGAAACTTGCATTTTAAAAATAAATTGTATCATTTAAAGTGAAACGCCCAAAATTTTACAAATATAAATTTCTTTAGCGGATTACATTTTGGAGATTATATTTTAAAATCACCTGCACTTGACGTAACCAACTTTTAATCTCCTTAGCGGTTGCGCATTAAATAAATTTGCGTCAGAAATACTGTTTTATAATTACCTACTTTAATATTAATCTGATGCACAGTACAGTGACATATTTCATTAGTTATAAATTCATTTTTTGAATACACGCGAAAGATTCATTAATAAATTCATAATTTTAGATACTCGTGAAAGATTTATTAGTTTAATAATTCATGATTTTGAATACACGCGAAAAATTTATTATTAGGTGGTTTATGATTTTAAATGCACTCAAAAATTCTTAGCCTTTATTAATTAATCAAAAATAATTTATACAACGATTCGAACATAATCAATTACAGTATTAAAAAAATTATAATTTACATATAATTAAAAAATAAAAAAAATTTCGAGATACTTAGTTTCAGAGATTATATCTCCTACTTGTCCCAACCACCGCGAAGAGGTGTATCTCGTCGATTGGGAAAGTTTCCCCCAACCCAGTCTCCTACACACCAGTACTAGACGTGGCCGTTCCCAGTTTTCAGCAGGTTGTTCCCTTGAATCATTAATACGTACATCTGTATTTCATCAAGTAGCTTTGACTCAATTTATTCTCTAGAGTTCGAGAAAACGACCCAAAAAAAAAAAACCAACCCATAAAAAAAAACAACCTACACCCTCCAAAACACAAAAACATCTTACGAAAAAAAAATAAAACATAAAACACTAAACTACTATAAATAAATAAATAAACGGTATATAATAAAAACAGTGTATACTAAAAACAGTTTATAAGGTTATAAAATATGGTGCAAGAAAAATAGAAATTGATGAAAATTCAGAAATTAACGTTGACGATGGGAAAAAAAATTCTTATATAACTGGTTTTTTTCAAACGCGTAATATTGATTACGTATTTATCCTTATTTGGTCGTCTAAAGGCAAGACTAAAATGTGTGACAGGTTATGCATGTTGTCGATCATACATCCGAAATGTGCAAAATTCTTTAAAGTTCATTTATATTTAGGTTAGGGTTGGGTTAGGATTTGAAGTTAGCAAGATGTATAGTAAAATCGTTCAAGAAAGACTTTTTATTAAAGCTCGAAAGATGGTTTCTTATGCAGTTTGCTGACTTTTTGGCAAAACGAACGTTTGTTTTGGAGTTTCTCTGATTGTGTAACGTTAAGCCTGATCTTGGAATCTGATTGGTAATCTGATACTAACCTGTCACACATTTTAGACATGCCTTTAGCTATTTGGAAGGTGAATGTGATGTTCGTATCTAAAATAGATTAACCAATAAAATTATAAAAACAAAGTCACGAGATCCAGTATGACCAATCAGATCAGTGCAGATCAATACATAAGCAATATTAATAACAAACTTTTGCAAGCGACACATTACTACGTACGCACTAGTGATGCCGGGAAAACCTTTTAACGGCACTATGTTTCAGTTTTATCACGTGGTAAAACTAATTTTAACTTTTATCGTAGGCTATTAGTTATAACTAATGATAAAATATTGATCAAAAATTAAACTATCAAATGACATAATTGTTAAATAAAATAACGTCAAACAAATAATTTAATAATTCTTTACTTGTTCAACATGTCAAATAATATTGATAATAATCCAATTGCTACAAGCGATACTGAGGATTGTTCAATATTCTCCTCTTCTTCAATGAATAAAAAATCTAGTGGTCGGCCTCGAGAAGAAGTATGGGATGACTATAATATCGATAAAAAAAAATGGAAAATACTATTCTATTCAATGTAAAACGCACTGGCAAAGAGGAATACCAGCCAATATGGAATTACATTTGGCTAATGAATGTTCTAGTTGTCCACAATACAAACAAAAATATTGGCAGGATAAAATTGAGAACCGACTAATAATTATCAAAGAACTTATAAAACAAAACGTCGCAAATCAACATATCTGGTTAATACAAATGATTCAGAGTCTCTTACAAATGATTTAGAGTCTCTTTCTATAGATCGTCAAAATTTACTTGACCGTGCTGTATTAAAAACTGGGTTGGATGCGGTATATCTTTTGAACTTATTAACCCATTTATGCAAGATTTATCTATGCCTGCATATCAAAGTCTTAAATTTTCGTAAATTACAGTTTTATTGCATGTGTATTCGACAATGTAAAGAAAATAACCTATCACTATAATTATATACGCAGTTATAACTTTTTTATTTTAACGGTTTTAGCCTACGATAAAAGTTAAAATCAGTTTTACCACGTGATAAAACCAAACATAGTGCCGTTAAAAGGTTTTCTCGGTATCACTAGTACGTACAGTACAATATACTTTGATTTATTATACAAATTTTAAATTGAACAACTTCGTTCATATTTATTTATTATTTAATAATCCAAACATTTTAGGCCACACAAAGTAAAAGCATTACCGCCAACCCAAATTTTTCAAAAACCCTCAAGTTTTTTGTTTTTATTTTTTTATTTTTTGCCCAATTCTTTTAAAACAAGCATAATAATGTTTATTTTAATTATATTTAATGAATATTGTTCGAAACAATTGATATTGATTATCATAAATTAAGTTGGCATTAAAATCGGAAGATGGTTAAGGGATATTGGAACATTTCAGGATTGTTTATAGGTCAGCGGTGATTTTCGGAGGTATGGACATAATCTGATGAATTGGATAACTAAAAATAAAAACTAGTTCTCAGAGCCCAGGCATTGCCCCAGGGATGGGGTTTCTGCTTTTTTGACTTTTAGGTCTAAGTACCCGGAAGTGAGTTTCAAATTTTATTCAGGGTATTGGTCTGGGTTTAAAATTTAAATAAAGGCTCATATAAACCCAGCTTTAGTTTAAATGAACCAATGAGCTGATTAGGTTCAAATGAACCTATTGGGTTCAAATGAGCCCGATTGGGTTCAAATGACCCTGAATTTGATTCTTTTTTTATATTTTTTTTTAATTTTTTTTTTATTTTTTTAATTTTTATTTATATATTTATTTTTTTTATTGATCAAAATATTCGTATTCAAGTTATCTATTCTCATTTTATCAAAATCCTGCAATTTACATAACTGAAAAAACTTGCTTTGTGCAAGTTTGTAAAGCTTAGACCGTTTTTAGTTAATTTTTAAGTAACATTATCCGCCCTCGCTTAACTGCAATATAAGCCTAGTTAATCATGTGTTTAATGTTGACCAATGAGATTTATCAAATATTCTTGGGATGTGTTTGTTTAACTAACCCCATGACTGAGCCTAAATATTGCGTTAGCCTAATAATTAACCTTATTTAAGGCCACACATTACCTATAACGAAAAAGAAAATAAATCCGTTACTGGATGTTTCGCATTCAATAATAGCGCATCTGGCTTCGAATTTAATGCGCTCGCAGCCTGAGCCTCTTCATGATCCAGGTTAGCACGCTAAATTCAAAGCCAGATGCATTTTTAATTGTCATGTAAAAACGATCACCCTGCCTGTGATCCTTCGGATCTTTCAACTGCCAAATAAAACCGCTTCGCATCCATAAGGCCATGCAAAGTTGAATTTTCGTTTTGCATTACCCGCCGTCCCATTTTTTCAATTTTTATTTTTTATTTTATGCCAATTGTTCGATTTTTGCAACTATTTTTTCCCGCTATTTTCATCCGGTGTCACCCGATGTAACCTGGAAAAAGGTAAATTTAAGTTTTTTTGAAAGAAAATTGTGGTAATTATCTTCTTATTAGATTTGGATTAGACAAAACACGCGACCAGATTCCTGCCGTTGTTGAAAACAAATGCGGATGTTTCTACGCGGTGAACGCAAAAAATTATTAAAATATATATGATGCATTCTGAAAATTTGGCTAGCATTTAATATCTAGCATTTAATATTTAGGCGAGCATATATTACTTCGTTTTTATTCGCTTTTTAATTATTAATATTTTTTTAATTTTTTAATTTTTTTAACGGTTTTAGGGTGATCGTTTTTACATGACACATTAAAAAGCATCTGTTTTTGAATTAGTGTATTAACCTGGACCACGAAGCGGCTCAGGTTGCGAGCGCATTAAATTCAAAACCCGATGCGCTGTTATTGGATGCGAAACATCCAGTAACTGATTTATTTTTCACTTAGCATAATCGAGTCTATTTGGCGTATAAATAGTACTTATACGACCTACATTTATCATTAAAAAGAAAACAAATAATGTAAATAATATATTCTATTTAAAAAAAAACTTTTACTTTTAAGATGCACTTATACGTATAACGTTCCTGGTTTTAGCGCGACTGCGTCGCGCAGCTACCTAATTTTTTACAATTATATCGGGTTTGATCGGGTTTTACGGGTCAATGAACAGAAACCCGAACCCGACCCGGTACTTTAATAGACCCGACCCGAACCCGACCCGATTTATGACGGGTCTATAATTTGAACCCGACCCGACCCGTGAAATTACGGGTCAAACCCGACCCGTCCCACACCCTAATATTACACGACTCGTATTTTTCATAGGTTAATTACATAATTTCAAATCATTTAGGAATTAGCAAACTTAATCAAGAAAAAAATCACATTTATTCATTATTGGTTTTAAAATTCAAAATATCTCGAGTAACTTTTTATTTTATTGTAACTAATTATAAAAAATATTAACTGTTGTATCCTACGTAATTAAAAAAATACAAACTATTACGTTCTACGATTATAATACTTTTGATGACATAGTAATTAGACAAATTTTACATCTTCAAATGTCTGCATCTATAAGCCGTAACTTTTTGTATTGCCGTATTCCTATAACTTAACCTCCACAATGCCGTAGCTTTCTATATTAACATAACTACTGAAATAAGAAATGGCAGTTATTATGACCTACGTCGTTATGTATTGACGTAACTACTGAAAATAGGTTGACAAATGACAATTGTTACGACTTACACCGTTATGGCACTTTTGATGTGATGACATAACTGGATGTAATTATACGTCTTTACGTCTTTAAATTTCTGCATTTATATTTACCACATAGCCGTTGTTTAACTAATACTAGTCAAAATTTAATTCTATATTGGCCTTCTATATTATTTTAATTATTATGCTTTAATTTGCATAAAGACATAAAAAATTAAGTAATTGTAATTTGATTAATTTGTTTTTTAAAAAATCAAATTTATTAATAAAGAAATAAATTTCTCTTTTAAAAAAAATTAATATAAAAATTATTAACAGATTATATAAGTTTTTTTTTTAATAAGATTTTATATAAAAGAAAACCAAGCGAAAACTAAATTAGTTTATAAATATCAAAAATTTTAGATTTTTCAGAACTTTCACCAACAGTAGCTAATGCACAACCAAAAGTTGTTCCTGAATTGTTTGGATCATTAGATATATCTCCAACAGCAACTTCTCCAGCCTTGATTAAATCGGTAAAAATTTTGAAAAAGTAAGGATCAGCTAATAGGTTTCCGTCTTCGCCTCCATATGCAATTAAAAGAATAGTTTTGTCTTTGGTTATATCATTTATAGTCAATTTTCCAGATATATCAAATGATTTGCTCTTTCCAGATTCTGGAGGGTCAGTTCCGATTTTTACATCAAGTAAGTCAACATCTTTACGATCACAAGAACCAAAGGTAATAACTCTTTTGTTAAGTTGAAATGGAGCTGCATTTACTGTAAGAAGAAGAGCAATTAAAATGGATGCGAAAATAAAATTCTTCACGACTTGCGAATTTTTTTTGGTTTTTTTTTTTTTTAAATTCAAATGTCTTTTTATTGAAAAATGACTTTGATATTTGATGTCCTTTTATAAGAATTCGAAATCCATAAATGTCTTCATTTTAACATTTGAAAATTCCAATAAATTCATCACATTTATCTTCTGATCGACACTATTCTAAAAGTAGGTATATAACCTAATTACAAGCACACGCGATATCATATTAATTTGCGATTTACAAAATGATGTATCTTTGGAATTTGTAGAAAGCAGTTCACCTAATTGATAATCCGATTGCGCGATTGTGAAGTTGCGTTTCTTAACTTTTCTTTTGTATTGAGATTACTATAATCTTCTCTCATTGCAACTGATATTCGGGTGATTACAATGATTGAAATTTGGCAATCTTTAAAATATGTTCATTTTGCAAAGATATATGACATCATTTTAAAATCTAAAATAATATTTATATTAATTTTTAGCACAGCAATGAAAACTAGAAATATCGTATACACGGATGGGATTATCCGGATAACAATTTTGGCTAACGGAATAATTTACTAAAAATTTCTTGTTAATCAAGGAAAACCTGTTAAAGCGATGTTTAGTTAAACAATTCTCACATAATAGTACTTTAATATAGAAATAAGTAATCATATGACGAATAAAAAAGAAATATCTAATCAAAAGCACGGATTTGTACAGAAACAATTCACACGCTGCATAACCATGCACTCCGTTCCTGGTAAACCCTTTTTCTTGTGCTCCAGACTTACACCAAGGTTTCCAGTTCCTAGTTGTATAGATTCTGTGTTATATGAAAAAAGTAATGCAACTCGTTCTTTACAACAACTATAATCATTCTTTAGAAAGGACTATTCAAGACTTGTTTCTAATAATTTTATCAACAGATTTTGATCTAATTGAATTTCATTCTATCCTAAAACATGAGATTTTCTCCCATAGTCATTAGAAAAACTTGATCAATTTCTGTAATTTAAAATACAATAAATCAAGAACATATGCATTATTTTCACATGATCAAAATGATTAGTAAAAAATATACAGGACACTCGTGACAGATGATAATTTTATTATAAGAGGGATTACAATTATTAAATCTATTTTTGATTTAATTCCTATTACCCAAAAGAAGAGATAAAACAATTAGATGCTCTAAAATCGATCCAAAATCCAGAATTTATTCTAATTATAGAAACGATTATACCTTATAAGTGATCTCGCGTTAATTAATTAACTTGCGCGTTATTTTGGATACGCTCACATGCACTATTTAGAAATAATGGTTGATTTTTTTTGTTTTTTTTTTTTTATTTTTGAATCCAATACAGTGAATCTTCCATAAGGCCGTTTGAAGTTAATTTTTCGGTTAACATCACCCCCCAGCTGAAGTCTCCCCCACCTCCCCCGAAAACGAACGGCCAATCAAACCGCTGGATGACTCTCGCCAGTCACTTGATTTATATCAACCAATGAAATTGGCCCATATTTGTTCATTTTTATATGTTCATTTCATATGTTCATTTGTATATGTTCATTTCATATGTTCGTTTCATTTAACCCCCTCCCCCTCCAAAGAGCCCTAGAAAAGCGATGTTAACCGAAGAATCAACTTCAAACGGCCTAAATGCATGTAATTAGGAAAGTCCACTTACGGAATGTGCATTTATGGCGGATCAAATGATGTGCACTTATAGAAAGAAAGATCATGTGAAGTACAATTATGGAAAAAAAGTGCATTTATAAAAAGAATCTGCATGTGAAATGCACTTATGGAAAGTAAGTGTATGTGATGTGCAATAAAAAGAAAGTGCATGTGAAGTGCTTGCTAAAAATAATTCAAATATGAGTACTGCTTCGAAATATCCTGAATTAGAAAAACCAAACAACGTAAATCACAAGCAAATGTCAAAATATTCTGAAAAGCAATTTCGTATAAACTAGTACTTTTTGTGTATTTTTTCTTCTTTAGCCTTTTTCTTTCCGGATTTTTTACTAGATGAATTGATAATTCTTATCGTCAAGGACCGTAACGAAGGATCGTTGCGAAGGAGTTTGACAATTATTTCTAAATTTAAGTTAGATCTATGTGACTATGAAACATGACGAAAAGCACCGCACATAACAGATAAGCAAATGGTACAGATATATGTGTAAATATGTATGCTCCGAACTATCATGCCATGGGGGGTGTGAATCGATTCTATTAATTGAATTAAAATCGGTTATTACCGTTTAAGCGTGAAATAACACTTGTGGACGTTATTTTTGAAATAACCCCTTTAAAAATAGTTTACGTGGTCTCTCATGGGCGTTCCAAATTAACGCACAGTAGCTTGTTGGGAAAATGATATGAAGTCGATCTTCCATATATGCATTCTTTATAAACGCGCTGCGTAATGCATGATTTTCAGATCCTCAATCACGCGCATGTCATTCGAATTGCTCATAGATTAATCCTCCAATTCAAAATTTAAACGGGCGTTTTTTTTATCTGCAGATCGCGCGTTACTTTTGTTCTCTACTGTACGTACGTACGTACGTGCGTCTGTACGCTAAAAGTTTTGCCTATCACTTTTATATGAATGATACCAACCAATCAGATCACTAGAAACAACTATACGTACTATACGTACTGTACGATAAAAAATCCAAAAAAAATAATGAAAATGCACATCACTATCCGCGCATTAGCCTAAAAATTTATGCGATGTCATGTGCATTACTCATCACTAATCATATAGTTGGAAGTATGGTCCAGGAAATAAGGCTCCAAAAAATCATATGAAATCATATGAACAGTCCTGATCAAACAATCTTATTAGATTCTTTTATTTGGCATTCCTGAATGTAATTCTGATTTTAAAGCACGATTTATATTTAAAATATGTGCTATATTTAGTGAGTCTTAAAACCTCTAATAGCTGCGCACATAATTCATTTTTTTATCAAATATTTTATATGCCAAACAAATTTGATTTGAAAGTTATGAGGAAACCACATGAAATAGAATTTAAATACATTACGTATATGCTACGAACATAAATTACATGTAAAAAATGTAATTTCGTAGCACGGTTGAATTTGTGACTTCGGGTATGTACGTTAAAGTTAACTTCAAAAAGAAACTTACCCGAAACTAATTTCCAAAACTCCGAAATTATAATCAGAAACCCAACTATTCAATTGAGTTGCAAATCCGCATAATATATAGATTATAAACTAAAATTAAACCTTATTTAAGGATAAGTGCTTTGGTGTTGGGGTGAGTTATAGTTTAAGAATGAAGGTGACTTCATATGCAAAATTTTGAGATATTATATATATCCGTGTTTCATACACTAGTGCACAAATAGTAATTGTCATATAAAAATTTTAAAATTTATTATATAATTTGGATTTAATTTAATAAATATATTTTATAAAAGTATATTGATATAAATTAATAAATAATATATTATATATAATACTTTACAAAAATTTGTCAAAATTGAAATTGCTAAAAACAAGTACTTGAAAGTACTAATAATGTTAATAATGTACTATTAAATATATTTCAGACCATTATGCTATTGAGATGATAATAAAAATGAGTAATATTTAACTAATTTATTAGACATTTAATAGTTCTAATATGAAATAATATTGTAATGAATTATTAGAAGTGCTAATAATACATTTTATATTGCTTATAATAATATTTGCTTATTTTAAAATTTAAAATTTCAGTTCTGGCAATTTCGGGTTTCGGATGACCTAAAGTTGCACATGGCTCAAATTAAGCCCGTAATTAGATCTTTTTGCAGAAAGTAATTGTCAATCCTCTATAATTGTATTTCATTGGAGAGATTTGTAGAGATTTGCTATTAAATATGTGCACTTTATAAATTGTTTAATATTGCTTAATGAACTATTTTTAAGTTTTAATTTTTGACAATTTCAACATATACGTAGTGAGTTTTGTGCGGTTCGTAAATGCATAAAAATCTAATTTCTGAAATTTAAGCAATTTTATAACTCTAGCATTAACTTTCAGACAATAGAATAATAGACCTTCAAGGTGTTTTCTTTTGTCTTAGAATACTCAAGGTCGACATTTGAGTTACTAGTAGTCTTTTTCATGGAAAGCAATTGCCTAAAATTTTTCTAATAGTTTAATCATTAAACCGTATTGATCATTTAAATTTACCCAGCATTAAGACCATTTTTGTTCATGACCAACGTATAAAAACTTTTGATGCACAACAGTACTTATTGAAATTTATTTTACTCTTGTGATATGTTGATTAATTAATGAAATATAGATGTTATATTATTGAAATAAAAATCGGTTCATTAGTTAAGTTGTAATATTTTATAAGTGGATATGTAGTCGGGGTCTCTAAGTTGATTTCTAGTTATGGAATTTTTAATGAATATCTTTGGGGAAAGATATAATTTATTAGTTACTCATAATAGATTCTTAAATACCTTAATTAGTATTAGTTAGTAAAGGTAACTGAATAAACTGACCAAATTAGGGATGGATATGTTCGATTAACTTATTATTACATCCAATTTTTTACGTAGTAAACAATCTTAAGTATAAAAAAAAACTTATTACAAAATAGAGATGGGTAAATTAGCAACATATTATTACTTATTGTTTTTAATAATTTCTTATGACTGATACAAAAATCAATCAGAAAATGTTTGAGTTTAAAAAATTTACACTCTAGATTACGTTTGAAATCGTAATATGTAATAATCATTCGTTATAAGCAATAAATTGGTAATAATACATAAATGTAAATATTAGGTAAAATAATAAGTAATTGATACTTACATTATTACCATGCCAACCTTTATTGCAAAAGCAACTTGATCGGCAGAATTGTGTTTTTCAGTTGTATACGGTATGTGAATCATGTGAATCGTAATTAATCGTAATAATATGTATTAATTGTATTAATTGGTAAATTCATACTGCTTACATAAATTGTTACAATGTCCATCCCTAGACTGAATTGATTACCGACTCCGTATTCATTGAACGAAGAATTGAAACTCATCACGTCACATAAATTAAAGGAAACATTTATGGATGATGCACAAACATAATAAAGAGAAAGAGAAACATATTGAACAACTTGCATTAATATGAAGCCTTCTAAAATACCACATTAAAGAGATCTTTTTTTTTTTGTATAAAAGAAACCGAGTTTCATGATAATTACGTTCAAAATTTACGTAAAAACATTTCGTACTAAATAACATTACCTTTTTACAAATCTAAAGTAATCATGAATAAAATCTTAATAGTTATACTATTTACTATATTTCCCATAGTTTATACTAATGATGGTTATCAAAATTGCTCACTTTATAACATTGAAACTCAACCTGGCAATGTTTATTTCGACCCAGATCCCCCTGTTTTTGGAGTTCCAATAAAATTTAATTATTCTATCAGTGATTTAAAACCTACAACAACTTCTACCTCTATTTTCTTTGCATTTTTTGGTGAAGATGATAATGTTCCCTTCGATGCGCATATAATGCAAGTTAAAAGTAACTTAACAGCATTGGATTTAACAGATATATATATCCCTACACCCTTAATTACGAGTAGTTACACGATTATGGTTGCTTTGATGGATGATTCTATAGGTTACATTACCTGTATAACTTTCCCTCGTTTTCT
Organism: Gigaspora rosea; assembly: GCA_003550325.1. Lineage (NCBI taxonomy): Eukaryota > Fungi > Glomeromycota > Glomeromycetes > Diversisporales > Gigasporaceae > Gigaspora > Gigaspora rosea. The sequence continues at coordinate 34,293 of QKWP01001582.1, forward strand.
TCATTAGTCTACACATTATTCTAGCTTTTTTTCATTTTATATTGTTTATTTTTTTATTTGTTATTTTTTTTTTAATGCAGAATATATCAGATAGTCATAGCAGAATGAAAGCAGTTTTGTGCGTAATGCTTGTCAAATAATTTAACATTAGGTTTAATTTTGACCATGTGTCACGAGGGTGATATTGGTGTGTTGTCCTGGTACGAGTTGTTCAAGTTGGGTTAGTCGTGGTGATAAAATGCCGCCGACTCATTTATAGTCTGAAATTCAGATCAAATAACGATACGTATTATATTTAATATCAATAAGTTATATGTTAATTAATATAATGAATAAACTTTACAATAATAATTTTAATTTGGCAAAATAAGATAGGCCAAATTTATGTTCGTTTCAAAAGCTAATAAATAAGATATATAACGAATATATAAAGGCGAAATTTGTATATTAATATTTTTTGATATAGTGTAATTAAGATATATTATTATTATTTTTTTTTTTTTTGAATGATAATAACGGATATATAATAAATATAAATTTTATTGTGAATTTTGTATTTTAAAATTAATAAAATTTCAAATAAAATTACAATATAATTACATATTATCACTTTACATATTTTCTATTTCGACTGGATCAGAAACGATTGGTGATCACGGTACCACAACTTTTTTTCGTTACAACTAACCCAGCTGTTGTTCACAAGCTAGGCATAATACAGAAAAGTAGCATTAGGTTACATAAAGTTAAATTTTTTGGCTTTCATATCCTAAAATTTTAAAATGGCCTTGTGACCTGGTTTTTACAATAAATTTTATATAGAATTTTTTTTCAATTTTGAATTAGTGTAGCTGTGCGCCTAAACCAAGAACCTACTTAATACATTAGATTAGTTGCGTTAAGTATAATACTAAATTCATATACTGCTTTTTGAAAATTTCTGCATCTTCATTCTAGTTAATGCAATTGATACTGATACTTAAAACAAAAAATTTACAAATACTCTTAATAATTTTAATCTTAAAGATTAAATCTAATTTTTTTTTTAAAAAAAAAAAGTATCCAAAAAATTTATATATAATTTGGTTAGCATCAGCTGCGACAGATTCTTATCAGTTTGTTTACAATCATTTGTACAGTATTCTATTTGGGTCAAAAGTGCAATTTTTTTGAAAATTAAATTTTCAAAATTTTGAAATTGTAAAAATTGAAATTTGGAAATTTGAAATTTGAAATTTGAAAAATTTTAAAATTTGAAAATTGAAAATTGAAAATTTTGAAATTTTGAAATTTTGAAAATTAAAAATTTAAAATTTAAAACTACCCATTCCCCAACTAGAAGTTCCTGGTTTATATCCTAGTAGAGGTAAAAATCTACAAATATTTGGTATATACTCAGTGGAAGTCCACATGAATATTAATTTGGGTAAGAAGTTTCTAGAAAGAGACCCATTGTAAAAAAGTTGGCGCTTATGTCCATAGTGAGATAAGTAGTAAACACAAAGGAATCTGTGATAAAAAAAGTGGCTTACTAATTAAGAACACCTCTAGCACATGTGAAAAGAACCAAAACAGAAAATTACATTTGCAGAGAGAAGACTTAAGCTGTTATACTTGGAGACATGTAAAAAAGTAAAAGCAGGATGCATTGATCAGTAGTAGTAATGTGAAAAATATATAACTGCATTGCATAGGCACACCAACCTTATACATTAACTAATTCTGATAAAAATTGGAAGTAGTCTAGTACTACAAATCTAGTTGGTGGTAATTTAGATTACACAACATAGTTTATATCTAACCAAAACTTGGTAGTAGTGATAGGAATTAGCTATATGATTTAGTCAACTAAATCAATTAAACATAGTAATTTAATGACCTGGACATCTCTTATATATGTCATATTTTTTTTTAGCAAATTGGTTAAAATTTAAACCAAGGTCCAAATTTAAAATTTGGCAAATTAGTATTAATTAAAATAATGGTCACATATTGAATTTTGGTGAAACATTTAAAATTTCACATTGTTATATTTAATATTTTGTCGATTTATCCTTTTTTGAAAGAATTACATCAGGAAAATAAAAACATTAAAAACAATAAATAAATAAACAAATAAATAAAGTAAAAAAAGCATGTTATTTTTTTATTTACTTTTTTTTTTATTTTATAATATCTTTTTTTTATTTATATATTTACTTTGTTATTACTATTTGTACACTATGTGTATAAACATTTTATTATAATCTATAACCCTTTCAATCCCAAAGTTGGCCCTAATCCTAACCTTAAATCAAGTTTAATTTTGGTCTATAATTTATATATTACGCAGATTTGCAAATCAATTAATAGTATCCATGTACATACACATACTGTAGTTATTTTTCTAAAAAAAATTATTATAACTTTGCCATTTTTTTTATTCTTTTTTTTTTTTTTTAAATTACTGTTATTTATTTTTTTTTTAAATTACTGTTTCGTTGTATTATTTATTTTTTTGTATTATTTATTTATTTATTTTTTCTTTTTAAATTACTTTTTGTTGTATTATTTATTTTATTTGTATCGTTTATTTTTATTTTTATTTTTTTTTAATTACTGATCATTTATTTTTTTGGTATTGTTATTTTATTTATTTATTTATTTTATTTTTTTTTTATTTTTTTTTATTTTTATTATATCTTGTATTTATTTTTTTGTTTATTTTTTCTTTATTTCTTTTTATTTAATTTTTTTTAAACCAGTTCTTATCTTTTTTTTAATTTTTTTTTTATTTAATTTTTTTTTAATTTTCTATCATTTTTTTTAAACTGGTTTTTTTTTAATTTTTTTTATGAAAATAACTAATAATCACCACAGGTGATTATCATCTGTGATCTACAATGCATAAAAAAATAAACAAAACAAACAACTTTTATTAAATAAAAATCAAATCTCTTTAATATTAGGGTAAGGGTGAGAACTGGGATGGGGCAGGGGGCATAGTTTATACCAAAATTTAGCGAAGAATTTTTTTTTGCATAAAAAAAAGTAGTTTCATAGACAAAATTTTAGATTAGAAGCAATTTTAGCAATTTTTTAAAAAATTTTTATTTTTGTTACACAAAAATTGATTTACAGGTTACACCTGATCCTGAATTTTAATTGGTAAATTGACTACAGGTGATAATCACCTGTGGTGTAAATTAGCAATTTCCTTTTTTTATTTATAAATTTTTTTTATTTTTTTTTAAAAAAATTATAAGTTTATATTTTTCATCTATTATTACTTTTTTTCATTTATATTAAATTATTATTTTTTTCATTTATTTATTTTTTTTATTTTATTAAAATTTATTTATTTTCTGTTAGTTACCTGGATCTAGATTTAAATTAGATCTAAATCATCTCCAAGATAAGTATTTTTTTCTTTGTTTGGTTTATTCTTACATTTTTTTATTTTATTTATTTTATTAATAAATTTTTTTTTAATTTAATCAATCCGGATATAAATAGTAAGCTATTCAGGGGTTTTTTTGGTTTTTTTTCTATTTTAGTATTTAAAATATTTTTACCATTTTTTTTATTTAATAGTTTTTTTATAGAATAGCTGGTAGTGATAATCACTAGTTATACAAAATCAAATATAAGTTAAGTTTTTTTTTAAATTCTTTATTAAATTCTTTTAATTCTTTAATTTAATTTCTTTTTTGATTTTTGGGTTCTCATTATTGGAGTTGTCTAGTATTCCAGTGCTGTAAAAGCTAATTCTGAATTATACATTTGAATATTGTTGCGAAATAAGCGTGAACATTAATCAGTCTTAGTAAGAAGGGAATAAAGAGGAAGGAGTAACTCCTAAAAAGGGGGTAATTCCTGAAGAGATCACATAGTTTTTCAGGTCACAGTATGCCTTTACAAATATGCAGTGGATTTGTTTTGTGGGTTTTTTATTACTAGAGCTGCCCATTTTGGTGCTTCGCTATTGGAGTTATTCTTTCTGGTGTTTTTTTCTTTGTCAGTATTTCTTTTATCATTGGTGTCATCTAATGAGTGTACTTCCTTTCGTGGTGCTTTTATTGTCATTGGCAGGACCCTGGACATCTAGTATAAAGGTCATACTGTTTTTTTAGCAAAAACTCCTAAAATTTAAGAAACAAAAAACAGTTTTTGCCAATTATCTTGGCATCCAGTAGACCAATTTGAACAAACTTTTTTTTAAAATGAAACTCTCAGTGAGGTGCATTTAATAAAAAAAAGTTTATTCAATTCTGATTACAGATCAAAAGTTATTTAAACAAATATATTTTGTCATTTTCAGCAAATTCGACCAAAATTGGCCAAAATTCAGTTATGGTCTATATGAGAGATGTCTGGGTCCTGTCATTGGTGCTTCTTTTGTTCAGTCTGCTGGGTTTGTCATTAGTATTTTTATTTCTTTCTTGGTACATGTTAGAAATTGAATTTCGTTATTTTTTGTTTGGTTTTTTTTTACTTATTAGTAACTTTTTCTTTGTATGGTGCTTCTAGGGTGTTTATACGGTGTTTTTGTGGTATGCAGTAGTATCTATATGGCATTCTGTAGTAGTGTCTTTATAGTGTTTATGTGGTGTTTTGTCTAGTATTTTTATAGTATTTGTGTGGTGTTTCTAAAGTGTTTTTGTAGTATCTCTTGTAATATGTTTTGAAGTTTTTTTTTAATAAAAATATATTATTTTTTATTAATTTTGTAAAATTTATTTTTTTTTATTTTTTTTTTTTGTGTTAAAGTTCCCACTTTGGGTGAGAGTTTATTTAATCAAGCCTGTGGATCAAGGGCACCTCTTTGGGCGCACCCACAATTGAGTTACATTGAATGAGAGTACAACTAGCTACACGTACAACTTTTGGTTGTCTAATTTAAGTAGTCCGCCCGAAGGTTCTACACTAGTTGCCATACCTACAACCCAACTAGGGGATTGCCTATTTAAACCCTCTGGTCCAACGCTTTGCATGTCAATCCTAGTTGTGATCACCAGTACAGCCCTCCGATATATTAGTCAGTCGAAAACAGTTCCGGATGCTACTTACATCCCCTTAGGACTAATTTATCCTCGTGGGTAAACTTGGTAGAGCAGTCCCTGTCCTACACAGGTATTACCTACACTTCGGTAACTTACGCACTCACCGAGGCAAGCAACTTGCAGTCAGGGGTACCTAACCGCTACCATTACCTACTTCTGCCCTTGTAAGGTTCATACCGACCCCGGTACCTACCATTACTTTCCTACCGGTCCATCACTGGGTGCCCCAAACTTCCAAACCAGTTGGCCCGGAAGGGTTGATCTACCCAGCATTAGGTGCTACTATAGTTTTTCTTCCCCTGGTACCTAATTCCAGAACATAGGTCCTTTTCCTCCGGTATGACTCTGGCGGCCAGGTTGGTGGACCCTCTCCTCCAAAGATCATTTCATCCAGTTCTTCAGCTCCAGTTTTCGATATTCCAGTTCTGGTAGCACCGTCAAAGATCGTTGCTACCTCCTTACTCGGGACTTTCCAAATGGGTTCCATTTCCCCGGTTCCTTGGATTTGTCTGTGTCACTGAACACAACTTCGCCCGAAAGCTTCCATTTGAGATGGTAACCAAGGACTACAGGTAATATACCCAACCGATCGACAGGAAACGGTTACCGTAATACAGGTCTATTTTTCCAAAGCGTCACCAGTGGGATTTGAACCCTAGACCTGCCACTTGGGGGTGACAACTTACCAACTTCCCTAAGTCACCACACCCTTATTTTGTAAAATTTATAATTGATCAATATTATGTATTTGTATAATAAATTAAATTGTTATTAATAAAATATATGAATATTTGAATTTATTTTTTTAATTTATGAAAAATTAACTAGCATTTAATATTTAGTCAAGTATATAGTAATTTATTATTATTCACTTTTTACAATCTGCGCAGATTATTGAATTGTTAAAAATCTGTACAAAAAAATTAAAAAATTTCTTTAACAGCCATCAGATCTGTGCAAATTTTATTAATTACAGTTTTAAAAAATTTGTACTATATTTATTTACCCAATGCTAGATGTGATAATTTAGTTTTTAGCAAATTACTATAAAATTTATATGTAATAATCCAACTTTTAGCAAATTTACTTGACTTTGGGGTAGCAAAAACATTTTAATTCATGCAGATCAGTTATAAAAGATGTCCTAGGTCCTGTATTTATATATGATTTTTTAGTTGACTAAATTGATTTCTATCCCTATATAGTAGTCTTTTTAATGATAGTTGGAAGCATACTATAATCTGAAAGATATTAACAAGAAAGGTGGAATTCTATAGAAATATTCAAGATTTTAGTTGCAAAAAAGTAGTGGCCTATTATGGTAAAAAGGCTATATAGATATAGATATTATATATAATAAAGAATTTGGTGCATTTCTTGTACCATACAAAAAGTAAATTAAGCAATAATATATAGTATAAATGCAGTAGATATTCTCTAATTATCTATTTGGAAGTTATTAGAACTAGTATAAGAGATACGAAAAATACAATAGTAGAATAATAAAGTAGGTTCTCTAGTGTAAATCCTGGTTGAATGCTTGCAGGAGTATAAATTTGAATAGAGCATAATTAAAAAATATATATACATGTGATAGTGCTCCTAGGTCCAGTCCAGGTCCGGTCCAGGATCAGACCAGACACAGACTCTAAATTTTACTAATTTCAGCCTTCAGACCCAACTATGCGTCCGGTCCGGGTCTGGTCTGAAGTCTGCAGACTGGTTTGAGTCTGAATATAATTATATGTATTTTTTGGCGCTGAACAAGTTTACTTAGTGCATTTTGTAAGAATTAATTAGTAAAATTTTATGAATCATAAGATTTTATTGAATTTTACTAATAAAATTCTAAAAAATCTTATAATTCGCAAAGTTTTATTAATTAATTCTAACAAAATGCACTAAGTAAACTTGTTCAGCACCTAAAAATGTATTAAAA